>PVIR01044656.1:0-11101 GCA_004026965.1 Petromus typicus
TTTTTTTTTTTTTATTTCTTGCATTTCCTTTTGATTCTTTCTTAGAATTCTCATCTCTGAGTTCACATTATTCATCTGTTCTTGCAAATCCTTTACTTCCTCCACAGGAATTTTCAGCATTTTATTTGACTTCACTTTACACATCAGTGTCTGTGTCACTTGAGTATCTGTGTATTTCAGATGAGAGCTTTGCTTTTTCATATCGTGGAGTATTTTTCATCCTTTTTGATATGATTTATAATTTTCTGTTGAGTCAGATATACATGACCTCTGGTGTCACATGGAGATAAAAAATAAATAACGAAGTTAGATATGCTGCAATAGGTAAAGTAATTTGTACTAATATAGTGATGATTTATAGTAATCTAGCTAAAAATTGGACCCAATTTAACATTTGTATTAGCATCAGTCCCAGAGACTACAGATTACTCTAGCATTCTTGTTTTAATTGATCTCCCTTTCTTGACTTTGCTTTTCGTGAAGCACCTCCATTTCAAAGGTGTTCAATATCTTGTTTTTATTTATGATTAATTACTAATATCTCAGAGTCCTGATAGGAGGGTGGTACATTTTGTCACAGAAGGACATTTATAAATTCTCACGGTTCTATACAGGGCTTTAGTGAGCTGTGTCCTTTACAAGTGTTTTCACAGAGATGTGGCTTCCAGCTCCCACCTCTCCTACAAACCCACTTCCAATCTGCTTCTTTGAAGCTCTATGATGACTGGCATTTTTTCCCATATCTCTAAGGTAAGACAGAAAGGGTACAGGGGTGGACTGGGAGAATGACCTGTTCCACCTGAGGGAAAGCTAACAAGTTCTAGTTCCTTGAGAACAGGTCTTCATTATGGAGAAGGCAAAGTGCATTTCACAATTATCATTCTTATCTTCTCTCTGCCAGAGTGTGCAGGGGCCTTTCTCTGCTATCCAGCAGGAGCCCTCTCTGCATTCCTTTTATTTTATTTTATTTTATTAGTTTTTTGAGATAGGGTCAAGTGCTAGGATTATAGGTGTGAGTCATCATACCTGGCATTGGTGTATGTGGTTACCAGGTATTGAACCTGGGACCTTGCACTTAATAGGTAGGTGCTAGAACCACTGAACTAAATCCCCGACCTATCACTGGGTTCCTTAACCTATGGCAGAAGAGAGATCTTGGAGAATGAAGTTCCCTGGCATTTTCACTTTCAGACTACTACACCCTCAGCCTCCAGCGATTCTTCAACACTTATATGTAAGTGTTTCTCTCTGCTCTGGCCACGTTTTCTGGTCTAAATAACCACACCACAGATGTGACTCTAGACATGCTCCTGCAATTTTCTAGGTGATTTTTAATCTTGCAACTTCATTTTTCTGATGAGGCCAAGAAAAGTCATTCTTTTTCTGCTTGTCCAGCTTTTTCTTATTCCTCATTGTAAAACCAGCATAGTAACTTAATAAATATGCTATATGTTGAAACTAAAATGGAAACAAACAATTCCAGACTATTCTCATTTTCTTTAATATTTTCTAGGCTTCTAATTAAGGACTAGAGTCTACTACTTGCTGGAATAAAAATTTTATGTCCCTCCTCGTCTCTATATCATAACATTATTCCCCAGTACTAAAGAAATTATTTCTGGGACATATTATAACTTAAGCAATTATCTTCTATTAAGATTTAAAAGTTGTCTCTGATAAAATGAAAGCAAAGATTTATATCCAAATGCATGAGCTATGGATGCTTATCTGTCCCTTGAGTATGTTCATAGGAAGGCTGTATTCTAATTCAGTGTTTTTCAAAATGTGGTTTTAAGATTACTTTTAATAAAATAACTTAGAAGTATCTTCAGAACATAGATTCCTAGGCACAAATCATGCCCTCTGAAACAGAATTTTTGCAAGGCTTGAAAGTGTGAATTTTATAAGATCCCCAGGTGATACACACACACACACACACACACACACACACACACACACACACACACATATATATATATATATATATTTACTGCATTTTTAGAACTGCTGCTTAAACCCTTATCACTAACTTTCGATGTTGCCTACAGCAAGTCAAAAACATGGCAGCTTGCTTTTCCTAGGAACTATCACTCACTCAAGTATCATTCTGTGTAGCTAAGTAATAAATGTAAGCCAAATTATTATGAGCTGCCTGCATCACAAATATAACACTTATTTTTTAAATCCTTTAATGTTTTAAAAATTCACTCTGTAGAGCTGTTTATTTCTTCAATGAGGGCAGACGTGTGAAAGCTTTCTTCTCAGTTCTTCTAATTATACAATCACACTATCAACCATGTAGAATGAGTTAATACAGCAGTGTCATTTCAGTACACAGTTTTGGAAGAAATATATTACAAAGTTAGACCATCACATCGCTCTTAAAACACAACTGAATCGAGACTGAAATGAAACAGAATGTCTCAAAATCAAAGATAGAAGACACCCTGCTGTTGTCCTCCTATCACTATCCAAGAGGAAGATTAAGCAGCTTGTGAGGGATTTACCAGTGTCAACAATATTTAAATTAATTTTTTTACAGCTCAGTGAAAAGTGACTACATGATCATCTTTTTATTTCATTTATATATGTATAAGTACATGTATATATGTATAATATATATGTATATATGTATATGTGTGTGTGTGTGTATATATATATATATATATATATATATATATATATATATATATACTGGGAATTTTATATTTTTCATTTCATTTTTGGGATTTGAGTAGTAAGTAAAAATCAGGTCAAAATGTCCTCTTCCTCCTACTTTGTCTTTATTTTTGTATCCCAAACTATTTTTCACTGTACTCAATCAAGGTCTTCAATGAGGTGGGAATCGCGTAAGAGTTAGTCAGGATCAATCTGGATGTTCTTCAAAAGGATGTTGCATAGACAGAACTTTGTTGAGAAATAGCATTTATGAATTCATGTAGTTCACTTACTCTGTGGAAGGTCAGAAGACCTTGGTTATATGAACAGATTTTTATTTAAAAAGTAAAATGTTTATCAAGTTAAGGAGTACGTCTTGTTTGTAATTTATCCTGAACATCTTTGAGGAACAGGAAGCTGGAATTTTAGGAACAGGAAGAAATTCCTGCAAGAGATTCTGATACTGAAAAGCTAAATATGATTGCAAATATGTTGCTTTGAATGTAAGAAGTACAGTTGTTTTCCATGTGTTCCAGTGAAAAAAGTCAGTACACGGAAGAGGAAAAAACTGGAATCTAGATCACTCAGACTCTGAAGCAAAGAATTCCCTCTAGGCCACCCCTCAGTGAAGGTGGATCTTATCCTGTCTGACCTATATAGTCTTCCAGATCTTTGTGTCTTGAGGACTAATTCTGTAACTTTCAGAATAATCCCAGCAATTGACTTGTTAACCTTGCTTTCTACTCTTTTATTTTTCTATTTGATATTACAGCATTTTATAACAGAAAACTTCGAATTATAAAATAATATTAAATACATGATAATTCTGATTGATTTGAAAATCACATTAGCTAGAATAACAGAAAATTGGAGATTAATAGCAGTAAGGAGTCTCGAAATATTTTTGCCTCTGTGGTATTCTTAAAAGATTCTTTGCTCTCTCCAGCACACCTTATTAAATGCTGGGAACACTCTTATGAGGCCAGCTGATATAATTTCTATTATACATGGTTCAGGGGCAAGAGAATCTCATTAACTCTGTTCTTACATTAGTGTGAGTCTTATCAATGTAATCAGATAATTTAATATCAATGCCATAGTCCAACATTGTCTGATTGATAGAAAATCGTGCTACTGTCCTTCCTTCTCTCTCTCTTTCCTTTTCTCTGCCTCCTTCTTTCCCTTCTTTCTTGTTTTCCTCCCTTCCTCCTCCCTGCCCTCCGTTTTTTCTTCCTTCCTTCCTTAACTTAAAACTTTCCATCTTTAACTTACAGGGATATTTTCATTATGAAATTTGATATGTATCCAAGTTATATTCCTTTTCCTAATGGAAAATAGACTGTACTAACACCATTTATTGTGCTTCCTGGCATGTATTTTTACCATTTACAGAAAAATGTATTTTTACCATTTACAGAAAAATGCCGTCTCATTATTCATAGCATTATTATATATAATCATATATCCCTCTCCATCTTGTTGATTTGTTTATTCTTTCATATGAATCTCACGGATAAACTAAAGTCCTTTATTTATTGCTTTTTATAACTAATTTTCTTGCTTTATGGTGTTATCTGAAGTTTTCAAAATAAACAGTGAAAAGTCAGAATGAGAGTAGGTATGTTTGTTTTATTCATGAGTTTAAGAAATTTGTATCAGTGATTGTACTTACTCGTAGACTAACCACTAATTACATGTAAATATTTATATTTGTATTTAGGTTGTTTGAAACAAATTAAAACTAAAATACAGTTTTTTAGTATCATTTGTCACATTTCTATATGTAACCAACCACAGTTGTCTTAGTGTCACCATATTGGACTGTGCAGAAAACCTTGCTACCATTGCTCTGAGTTCTATTGGACAATATTGCTGTAAGTTTCACCACAGGTACAACTGAGTAATTTTTACTCATGTTACAGGAAAAATGTTTTAGAAAATGATAATAGAGTTAGCACCAAGAATAGGAAAAATATATTAAATTTCATCAAATAAATTGACTTGAGTAGAGCTCTCTGGAAAATTCTCTTTGATTTGTTCTTCCCGTGGAATTAGTAAAAATATTTTCATAGTATTGGTTGTTGTTGGGGTTAGTGCACATGCTTGTGATCCCAGCACTCAGGAGGCAGAGGTAAGGGGGTCACCTTGAGTCTGAGTTGCATCATGGGGACTCCTCTCCAATGCTTCCTGTTGCTTCCCTGCACTAGATAGATTAGTGGGATTTCATCCTGCTCTGTAAAATCTTTGAAGTCTTTAGAATTTTTCCGTTCATGTAACATATTCAACTGTAATTTGTTTTGTGTATAACATTTAAACCTTTCTAGAAAAAACATAATTCTAGGAGAATATTATCTTTGCTGCCCTGCTCAAACATGTCAAATACCTAATAATTACTCTCACACACATATTTTAGGTGATTTTTAAAACAGTAAATAGCTCTTGATTTATTTTCTTATATGAAAAAGAAAACTATTGGAAATAATAAGGGGGTGTTGCTAGAACAGAATTTCTAACTTTATTATCAAGACAGGTCATCAGTTGGGTCTAATAATGTCCATATTTCACACAAAGTACATTAAAATAAGTAATAATGTCTTAGATAAGATTTAAATGTTTGATCTGGCTTTCCAAAGACATTGAAAAATCATGAATTCTGAAGGAAACTTCTTTTCTACTTATCTTCACTGGTCTCTTTCTCTAGTTCTTTCCTATATAATAACTCTTGGAAATATTTTTCTCTGTGTTGCTCTGCCTCCCTGCCCCCCGTCATTTTCACTTCTTGTCTAATAAACTGTGAAGCTTTTCTGTCTGTTTTACTCTCTCTTTCCTAAGCCATCCTCAAATACTTTTGTTTGTACTACTTTTTCTTTCTGTATGTCTTACCTTAAAATATTTACCCCCCCCCCAATTTTTTAGCTTCTATTTTCCTTAAAACTTTTAGATCTAGAGGCCAGGGATATAGCTCAGCGGTTCCAGCGCCTGTTTCCCAAGCACAAGGACCCGGGTTGATCCCCGGTAACCACATACAATACTGGGTGTGGAGACTCACGCCCAGCAGCAACTAGTACCACATACCACAGTGCCGGGCGTGGTGGCTCACGCCTGTAATCCCAGTACTCGGGAGGCAGAGGCAGGAGGATTGCCATGATGTGAGTTGGAGGCTGAGCTCAGGGCCAGCCTGAACTACAAAGCGAGACCCTGTCTCAAAAAAAAAAAAAAAAAAAAAAAATTAGATCTATCTATATCATTCCAGACTATTTGCCTCAAAGTGTTGAGGGGCGGGGATTTAGCTCAGTAGTTCTAGCACCTGTCTTGAAAGCACAAGGTACCCAGTTTGATCCCCAGTAACCACATAAAACAATGCTGGGCATGGAGACCCATGCCCACCAGCAATCAGTACCACATACCTTAGTGCCAGGTGTCTTATCTCAGGCCTGTAATCCCAACACTTGGTGGGCAGAGGTAGGAGGACTGCTGTGAGTTCGAGGCTTGCCTGGGCTACATAGTGAGCTCAAAACCAGCCTGAACTACAAAAGTGAGACCCTGTCTCACAAAAAGGGGCAAGGGGTATTGAGATATGCCTTGAGTAGGGTATAGGAATTCCTGGATAATGTTCTGAAATTGTATGTAATTTGCATGCAACGTTGCATAATAGTTTCCTTCTTTGTACCTCAATTTCCTCATCTAAAAAATCAAAGAAGTGTATGTATACCCCAAAGCTGAAATAGGATAAATAAGATTATATAAAAATGCCTAAGACCTACTTTAACATTGTTTCTTTTTTCTCTCCTTTAACACAGCATTCAAAGCTAGAAAATTATAGAAAATCTCAGAAAACATTATGTGTGTTTAGTTCATTTCATTCAATATTCCTTTCTGTTTACAGCAGCAGCAGTAAAAATAATGTAGAAATACAAGTTTTGAAGAAAGTTAGGCATTTTGTTGAGGTAAGTTTATTATGATAAGCTTGGGATGAGAAAGCAAAGGCAATTTGGATTTACTGTACTACTTTCATACTATAAAAAAAGAAGGAAGCTAACCAGACTAGAACCTTGGCTGAATTAAATTATTCTATTTCTGAAGGGTATTTGATAATTCAATACTGACTTTACAATTGATTCAATAGCCATATTAATGAGAATTTCTCCCCCAAAATGCTATTCTATAAAGAAGTTAACATATTAAATCAAATTGATGGGGTCCTACTAACTAAAGTTTGTTGAAAATTTCTCATATTTTGGCAACAAAAATTCCTGAAAATGCTTTAAATAAATTACTTATATTAATGAATAAAATATTTGTATAGTTTTACACAAAGTTAGGAAAATAAATCATTAGATAGGAGAAGCATTTTCAGATTTGAATTTCTTGAGAGCCTTTTAGAGGCAACCTTGTGTATTGATGAGAAACATTTTGCGGAAGTTGAACTCTGTGGGGTAGAACATTTAAGTACCTATTTAAGTAATAAATTTCCTGTGTCTCAACACCCTCTTCTATTACAATGGGAAGATAAGAGATGACCAGATACTGAAGATACTATCAATAAGTTTATGAGACTCTTCCTTGATAGAAATAATATAACTGTTTATGGAGAACTGGTATGTGGATTAGAGAAATAAACAGTCAGCTGAGCCTGTGTGGGAAATGCTTAAACCTTGACCTGCTCAGGAGCTTCCCATATGCCTGCTCAAGGCTTGCTTCACTACTCTGGGCCTTGATTTTCAGATCTGCAATTAACTATTATGTTTAGAACTTCCATGGGTTATTAGGGATTTTAATATTGGAGAGCAAGATGGTGAAATGAAAATCTAACATTTATCTGTTCTTCCAATCTATACTTAAAAAACAAAAAAATACATTTAGAAAATTATGACTCTGATAATAGAATAAGGAAACAAATTTTATGTATATGGGGGGTGGTAGGGTGGGTAGGGCTATGAGAAAAAATGAGAATTAAGTTGTGTCTTATACTGGTACAGATCCCCATTATGGAGTGCAATCATGATGTGTATATTTAATGTACCAATAAAGATTAAAACAAACAAACAAACAAAAAAACAAACAAAAATATATTGTTTTTTGATGAAAGGTGAAACTTAATTGAATATTGAATATAATTTCCAACAATCTTAAATGCTATTATCAAAAACTATAAATATTGTGAACTCTGTGAAAAACACCATTTGAGATATACAGAGATATATTCCATCATAAATAAATATCTTTGCAGCCAAATATAAACCTAAGTGATTTTTATTTTAAATGGAAAGGTATTATTCTGATTTAATCATTTTGGGAGAAGAGATCAATAAACTGATGGTAGTAAAATGCCCACATCTTCCAGGAAGGCTACTTAGAAATAATGTAAAGAAAAATATAATTAGCATAGATTTTCTAAAAAGTCAACTTTGTGCTTGCGTACATGTTTATGTATTCTGTTTCCATTCTGCTACTGAATTAACAATTACATGAGCCAGAAGAAATCATCTAATTAAAGGACAAAATGTAATCTGTGCTCCTACACTTCCTTTGGTCTTATTATAGAATTATCTGTGAATATGATAAAATACTGGTACTACTAAGTGACTTAGGCCTCGAAGGCCATTTATCATTAGATACAATTGCAGTTCAGTATGGAGCCTTGAGTCTTAGAATTATGCTGCATTAATGATAGATCTCTAATGTAATCTCCATAAGATGACCTTCTTCATCTCCACCGCCCTCCACCCCAACATACCCCTTCCTCTCACCTCACATTTCCATCCCTTATGGAGCCCTCCCTCTCAGTGAATGGAAGTATCTATCTAGAAGCACAACCTGAAATCTGAGAATCATTCCTGACACCATTTTCCCATTCAGTATCCCTCCAGTATCCATCCAGTTTATCAACAAACATCTTATATGTGTTCTTCTGTGTCTTTATTGAGTCTTCATTTCTCTCAAACTGCACACTACCATCTAATTTAGAATACCACAGCTTCTTTTCTGTTTTATTTAAGTTGTTGTCACAACTACTTCTATTTTATTCATACATTTTCCCTCTTCAAACCATCTTCATTATTAATGTGACTGATTCTACTAGAATATTTTCTGTCCATCAATTCTGCTTCAGATAAACACATCCTCAGAAATGTCTTCTTACCTGGTTATTTTTCTTCGAAGTATCTGCCTTACAGTGTATACACATATTCATGTATATAATCATTTGATTCATATATATCTTCTCATTATTGTACAAGTCCCTCAACTGCAACAATTGTGCCTAACTATGCTTATCGCAAACACATACTTTGCAACGCATTAGTATTATTAAGTTTTAAATGAATGAATGGATATGTGAGCAGTCTTTGTCAATATTACAAATAGTTTTCTGATTCACTGTTCAGCCTTTGGCTAAAATAATATCTTGTATTGACATATTTGGGTGAAAAATTAGAATAAATAAACAAAAGCATAATTAAGTAATCTAGATAAAAATTTTTATCATCAAAATTACTTTGTGTGATGATTTGTGGTGATATAGTTGTTTAGGGTGCTTTTTGTTATTTAAATCTATTATGTTAATGTAAACAAAGTTTTCTAAAAGTTGCTAACTTAAGCTTAAAACTTCTATGAGACTGTCATGAATTTTTAAATTGTCTATTAAGAACTGTTGAATAATTTATGTAATTTTAACTGACCTCAAAAAACATTTTTTATTTCTTCCTTTTTATGTTCTTTTTTTCTTTTTCTTTAACTGTAAGCTAACATTTAAGGGAGCCAAACAATAAATTTTCAGTAACAATAAATTTCACATATGTTCCTCACATAATATTACTCAAAAACAAAGTTTGAAGTAGGTGTGTATTCTTTGGAGGCAGAATCCTAACAGTCAGCTGAAAGCTTCGTTTTCTCTTTTCTCCCTTCATCTCTAACTTTCTCTTATTTCTCTTTCCCCTCCCTCCTCTGGCTTTGCTTTCCTGCTTCCTTTCAAACTGTAGAAATGCTTCATTCAGGCAGGCTCTAAACTTCTGTAGGCTCCTTCACCTGCTCGCTCAGACCTTAAAATACAATGGATGGATTTTGTTTTATTCACAGCCAACACATCAGACATTTAAATGGTTTTCTATGTTGCCCTTTCTGGAGCTGCATCTTTGTCACTCCTTTCCAATCACACTTACCACAATATAGCAGGACTGCTGTAGCACCACGTGACATGGCTTCAAGCCTCAGTTAGCTCTGTTGCCAGTCAGAGTGGTCAGAACTGTTCAGGGAAGGAAGCCCCTCTCGGACAATTTGAGGTGCTTATAAAAAAAAAGTAGGGGAAAATAAAGGCCATAAACAGGCACAAAGTATATGATTATTCAGAAGGAGGAAAATGTCAATGAAGTTACAACTTATTAAAAGCCAGTGAAACCAAAATTGGCACAAAAGTGAGAAAACTGAGTAATATGTATATTCATTAGCTGAAACTAATCTTGTAATAATTTTTAAATTTGGGGGTGCAAAATTCTTTTTTTTAATTTTTTAATTTTTATTTATTATTATTATTATTTTTTTGAGACTGGGTCTTGCTTTGTAGTTTAGGCTGGCCCTGAGCTCAGCCTCAAACTCACATTACAGCAATCCTCCTGCCTCTGCCTCCTGAGTGCTGGGATTACAGGGGTGAGCCACCACGCCCAGCACTGTGGTATGTGGTACTGATTGCTGTTGGGCATGAGTCTTCACACCCTGTATTGTATATGGTTAACCAGGGATCAAATCCTGGCCCTTGGGCTTGCAGGACAGGTGCCAGGACCACTGAGCTAAATCCCCAGCCCAGGGGGTACAGGATTCTTAATTGCCTCTCTCTATGACAATAATTTTATAAATTGATGTGGCTCCATAGAATAAAAAAAAATAAAATATCAAACTTTAGTCCTTTCTATTAGCTTTTGGTTAAGATAGGTATCTTGTATTGACTGATTTGGGTGAAAAATTAAATAAGTGAAAGTACAATTAAAGTAATCTAGATAAAAATTACTTTTATCATCAAAATTCCTTCATGTGATGATAGATTCATGGGAGATTGAACTTTTTATCACTAATTTAGAATTGCTTTAAATTCACAAGTTATTTTTAGGCAATATTACCCAAATTTTTAGAATCACTGCCTAATTCTGGAAAATATATCAAGTTGTCAAGATTGTACATATTTTGATTATAAGATTGTAAGGTTTTTTGTCAACTAGCATGTGATCCTGCTCCTTTATAAGCCTTCTTTCTTCTCCACTCCATTTGTTCCCAGGGCTGGAGGCTGTGGGAGCCACTTATACACTGATGCCATCTCTGTCTCTTCATAAAGGGAAGTACATATAGGCCAAGAAGAAAACAATTCAAACTGACACATAAATAACATGTCACAAATAAAATCAATTTAGCACATATTCTCTGATGAGGAACTGTTACTATAGTGTTAAGACAA
>PVIR01044657.1:0-11108 GCA_004026965.1 Petromus typicus
TAAGATGACCAAAAGTTGGCTCTGGGAAAAGATGAATGAAATAGACAATTTCTGGTGAGATCAATGAATAGACAGAGAAGCATGACTAATAATATCATAGTGGACAAAGGGGCATAATTACAGCTCTGAGAGAGATTAAAAAGATACAATTACACACATTTATGCTAATGCATAAGAAAACTTAATGGAAAGGAAAAATTCTTAGAAACTTACTAAAACTGGTTCAAGAAGTTGAAAACCTATATTATTCCATAGCAATGAAATTACTATACAAATTAGTAACTTAATGATTTTGAAAATAAAAGAAGGGCTAGATGTGGTTAATATCAGCATATGAGAGGGTGAGGCAGGCGGATCACTGAGAGTTTGAGTGAGTTTAACATCAGCCTGATTTATATAGTGAGACCTTGCCTCGAAAAAACAAAAAAACAAGCAACCTCCCCAACCCAAACAAGAAAAAACACTAAACAAACAAAAACAACTACAACAAATCACCAGTGTGGTTCCAGTATGGTCCTATCATGAGATGGTGCGATCTTTACGTGGTAGGTCTATGAGATCACAGATGCACTGCACGTGCTTTTTCATTGTTCATCACACTGCGGTGTAATGAGGAGTCTCTTGCTAGAACACTGGTGCCATGCTATTTTTGAGATAAATGCTATCAGATTTGTGAGATAAATAAGCCTTATTTCTTTATAAAATATCTAGCCTCAGGTATTTTGTTATAGCACAACAAATTGAAACAATCAGCTGGATGGATATGCAAGCAAGGCCAGCAAACATTTATGTAGATAATTTTTTAACCCTTTGCTAATATTCCTCTACAAAGCCACAGGGTCTTGGTTTTTTAAAATTTGAGTTATCTGAGAAGTGAATACCAAGTCAAAGTTAGAAATGTACTCAAGGACAGAGGTTAAGCTTACTGGTTCCAGTGCCTGTCTAGCAAGTGCAAGCTCCTGAGTCCAGTCCCTGATACCACATGTTATAATGCCTGGTGTGGTGGCTCACGTCTGTAATCCCAGCACTCAGGAGGCAGAGACAGGAGGATTGCCTTGAGTTCAAGGCTAGCCTGGACTACCTAGTGAGTTCAGGGCCAGCCTCAACTACAAAGCAAGACCCTGTCTCAAAATCAAAACAAAAAAATGTATCCAAAAGAATTAAATGCATCATACCACAGTGACATATGTGCACCTGTGTTTATAGCATCCGATTTTGTAACAGTTAAGTCTTGGAAATAGCCCAGATGCCCATCAACCAGAGACTGGATATAGATGATGTAGGATTTTAAAAAAAGGAATATTATTTTGTCATAAAGAATGATAAATCAGAGACATTTATACTTAAATGGATGTACACTGAAGTCATACTCATAAGTGAAATAAATGGTACACAGATGTGTAAATACCTTATTGTTTCTCTAGTATGAGAAACTGAAAGTGTAAATGAAGTCCAGAATATATGTTATGAAATAGGAAGAAAACATTCAAAGGGAAAAGGGCAGGGGTGAATGGGGGAAAGTAAAGAAGGAAAAGAAAAAAAATCTGATGGTAAAAACAAAAAAATGGAAATAAAGCTTATGTGTATCTGGGAGTGGATAGGCTGGAGACAGGGCAAGGGAATGGGATAAATGAGGATCAAGATACATCAGGTACAGGTACAAATTCTCAATGTTCAATGTGATCACAATGTATATTTAAAATATACCGATAAACTCAATAATGAAAAACAATAGATGTGTGCAAATTTAACAGAGGAGATGCCCATGATATAAAATGGAACAGAGCTGGAAAGCCATTGGGCCGGATGCTGGGAAAGGAGAGATGGCGAGGAAGTGGGTAGAAGCGTCCTGACTTACCCGGCTGTCTGGGGGCTTTGGCTGGGCTTCCGCACAGTCAGCGGTCAGCTGCTCAGGAATAAAACACCTGTGTGCTTCTGTCCCTCAGTCACTGCAGGAAGCACACGGTCATCGCTGTGGGTCTCGGAGTCCGGCCGTGGCCTTGGCTAGTTTTGCTTCCTGCTGTTAGAGACCCATGAGTCCTGGAGACAGGAGCAATTCCCAGACCAGCTGAGGGCACAATGAGAAAGAGAGCCAGGAAGTCATTTCTGTTCAACCACTGAAATATTGAGACTGAAATGTTCTAAACAAATACTAGCATACCAAACCTACTATATGTATTTTTCAGAAAGAGTCCTACTAATGTACTTAAATCCATTTTTATGCCAATTATTGTATATGCAAAAGTTATTCTATCATGCTGATAATCTCACGATGTGTAGAATGGCTTCTGGACATTATCCTCTTACTAAATGTCACCAGGATGCTGAGTATTTGGGACTAGTTTCTAGTTTGTTTTCTAGGAGATTATTATGGAATCATTCTCACTGCTATATGTGTCTTGAATTTCTCATTGAACCTCTCACCACACAGCTAATAAGTCATCACTTCCTTCCTCTCTAAGTTTCTTATCCATCCCTTCTCCACTCCCCCATCCTATCTCTACCATGACCCTGGTTCAGATCTTCTACTTGACAAATCTTGCTGATATTTTGCACTGGGGCTAAATGTCAGCTCCCAGGGAAGACTTGTCCCAGCCAAACAGACAGGACCCCGTTCTGACTTTGGGAGCCCTAGACTTTTCTACATCTTCCTAGGGAGCTTTGGTCACATGGTGTTATCATTATTCATTTCCTTTTGTCTGCCCCCTTGTGAAAACAAAACTCATTTCCAAGTTGTTTATCATGCCAGTGCCCAGTGAAATGCTGGCATTATTATTCATGGTAACAGTGTGGGACAGACCCATATAATGCTCATCGTGGGCTGGGCTCAGAGTGTGATATGACAGCAACGTGGCTCGCACCGCAGTTCTGGTTCATGGTGCATGGTGCTAGCACTGTGGTCCCTGAGACTGAGCTCTGTGATCTCAGGGACTCTGCTTCACTGCCCCAGTGTCTCTGAGCCTACTCTAGAAATAGTCACTGAATGTTCGCTTAATGTGTAAAGTGCAATTTTTCTGGGGATGTGAGATGACTTACAAAATAGGTAAGGAAAATATGAACGTAGGCTTTTTCAGACTTTTTGTCAATACATAGTAATAATAATCATTCTTTCGTTGCAGTGTAATTCACTGCCAGTTGGTATCCACAAGACCTAAGGACACCTGAGTGGCAAAGTTCAGGCCAGGAGGGGGAGTTCCGGGCTCAGGCCTCCCTTTCAGATTCAGAGAAGGTGCCTGGTTGCTATGATCAGTTGCTTTTTAGGAGCCACTGGCACAGCTGCCTGAAGACCAGGGGCTCTGGCTGGTGACTACTAGTTTTGGTAGCTCAGCCAGGTTGGTTTACAGGATTAATGTCCTTTGCCCCATATATCATGAGGCCTGAGTCCTGAGTCTGCTCATGATGCATCTATTTTTAATGAGTAGCCAAAAGGAGGTCAATGGTGTCATAGGAAATGGGCCAGCTGGGGCAGTGGGTGTGGGTGAGGAGGAGAGGCAGCTGGGCTCAGGGAACCTGGAGGATGGACCTCGCTGGTCCGCCAGGCCTGGGCATTGAAGAAGGGACCTGCTAGAGGAAAAGTACTCAGTAGTCAGAATTTTCATGAACTACAGCAATAGCCAGGGAAGGTGTAAGTGAAGAAAAAGCATTGTTACCCAAACCTGGTGATTACAGAAGCTGGAGCAGTAATGGATACAGCAGATCCTCTTCCCTCACTCCCATCCTTTGCATTTTGAGAAAGAGTCTTGATAATTGCCAGGGCTGGGCTGAAACATCTTGTCCTCCCATTTCAACCTCCACGATTCCTGGGAAAACAGGTACGTGCCGCCATTGCCCAGTTAAGTGTAGCCTCTTACTCCATCTCTTCCTACCTTAAAGAAATTGTCATCAGAGACATCTAAGACATCAAGGTCTATTTGAGCACAAGACTAACTGTGTCATCCAGGTATCCCGAGGGCTTTTTGTGGGTGAAATTTTTAACAGAATTTTACTACCAGTGATAAATGTTTATTATCTTTATATCTTGGTAAGGCTTAAATGAAATCAAATTATGTCAGAAAAGAGATCTTTGCCAATTTACCTTTGATTCCAGAATTTCAGAGCAGCCACTGAATTTAGCCAAAGGGATTGCTTCAAAGTTCTTGAAATTCAGAGATCTTGGACTCCATTCTGCCAAAAAAAGTGTAACGAATGAAAACTACTCCTCTGCTGGAAAACGCATTTCCCAGTGATGGGAAATCCAGAGTCAGTAAAGAATTAAAGAAGTCTTATACAACTGCATTTTTACATAGGTTTGGCTGAACTCTGGTATTTCTTTGGTGATTTTTTGTTTAATTGATCTGCCTATTTGTGACAGTGGGGTATTGAGGGACCCCATTACAATTGTATTAGTGTTTATTTGATTTTTCATATCAATTACATTTTTTGGGGGGGTGCCACATAGTTGGGTGCACTAGTGTTTGGTATATTACTTTGTCCTTTTGGAGTTTTCCCTTAACAAGTATGAAATGATCTCCTTTGTCTGCTTTTCTTAGTCTTGGCTTGAAGATCATTTTGTCTGCAAATAGAATAGCTACCCCTGATTTTTTCCACGTTCCTTTCACATGAATTTTTTTTTCTAAGATGTGATTTTTCAGTCTATGAACTTTTTAAGTTAAATGTTTGTTTTAGATGTAGCATATTTTTGAACTTCATTTCCTGATCCATTCTATCAGTCTATTTCTTTTGATTGGTGAATTAAGATCATTTACATTGATGCTTATAACTGATATGTATTTGCATATCCTTGTCATATTATATTCCTGTTGTTGGTTCCCTGTCTTTTCCCTCTGTCTAATTGCTTATATTTGAAGGTATATTATTTCTATTTGTGTTCTCTTTCTAAAATATCCTTCAGAACATTTTGGAAATCTGGTCTGGTGATTATGAATTTCTTCATATTTTTTTCTTTTGTCACGGAAGTTTCTTATTTTTCCATTGATTTTGAAAAATAACTTTACATGCATATAAATCTGGGTTGCAGGTTGTTTTCTTTCAGGACTTGAAATGCTTCACTCTAAGCCTTCCTTAACTTAAGGGTTTGTGGTGAGAAGTCAGCTGTTATTCTCTCTCCAGGTACTGACCAGGCCTGACCCTGCTTGGTTTCTGAGATCAGAGGAGATTGGGTGTATTCAGAGGGGTCTAGCCGTAGACAAGTCAGCTGTTATTCTGCTGGGATTTTCTTTATAGTCGATTTGTTTCTTAGCTCTAATAGCTTTTAATATTCTGTTCTTGTGCTGAATTTCTGGAATCTTGATTTTTATATGTTTTGGTGTAAATATATTTTGTTCCTGGCTAATTGAGATTCTGTAAGCCTCTTTTATCTGTATGTCAAATTCTTCCATGCTTGGGAAGTTTTCTGTCATTATTTATATGTGGGAGTGTAGACTGGTGAAACCATTGTAGAAATCAGTGCAGAGATTCCTGAAAAATAGAGGTTCCATTTGACCCCGTTATTCCCCTTCTTGGTATCTTCATGGAAGAACTGAAAACATAACATCACAGCAGTACATGCACACTCATGTTCATAGCAGTAGTTTAGAATTTTTAAATCTTTAAAACATCTGAAATGTCCAGCAACCAAACAATTATGTGGGTTTTTTTTTTTTATAAAATGGAGAACTACTCAGCCATAAAGAAGGATAAACCTGTGACATTTCTAGATAAATGGATGTCCCTTGAGACCATTTATTATGTGAAATAAATTAGAAACACATGTAAAAATATTGCATTTCTTTCTGATGTGAGAAGTCAAATTTGTAAATAAAGAAAAATATATAATAGACATTGTAAAATAGAAAAAATATTCAGATGGGAGGGGGAAATAGGGAGAGAGAAGGGGGAAAGGAAAAGAAAAATATGAGAAAAGAAAAAATGGGAACAAACCTCATAAATAATGGGATACAGAAGAGTTGAAGGGAGAGCAGGGGAATAGGGGGCAAAAGAATCAAGATATATCATGTACAGGTACAAATTCCCAATGATGAATATGATCATTATGTATATCTAAAATGTACCTATAAAATTAATTAATTAAAAAATAATTAAGGAAGATGGATTTAAACTAAGAGAAATACTAATGAGCTCTTCTCTGTAGCTTCTTTTATTGGGTTTCTCCTTCCTGTATCGTCTCCTGGAATCTGATTGGCTCCATGGCTGTTTTTGGTCTCCCCTTCTTCCGGTCACATGACCTTTCCTGTTTTCAGTTGGAGGCTAAGATTATGGGTAGGAGGGTTCAGAACAGGTGGTGCAAGTTTAAGGACTAAGTAAAGGAATTTATGTTAACCACTCTACCTGGGACCTTCCTTAGCTTAGTTTCTTTGGATTCTTATTTTCTTTCTGATTGCTTTGAGTCTACCTGTTTTTATCTTTCTAATTGTTTGAGCCTAATATGCACAGGCAGATGCCACCTCTAGTCACTCTTAGTCTCGCCATTCATTTCTTTTTTTTAAAGGTTTTTTGAGATAGGGTCTCACTTTGTGGTTCAGGCTGGCCCTGAGCTCAGCCTCCAACTCATATCACAGCAATCCTCCTGCCTCTGCCTCCCGAGTGCTGGGATTACAGGCGTGAGTCACCACGCCCGGCACTGTGGTATGTGGTACTGGTTGCTGCTGGGCGTGTGGTTACCGGGGATCAAACCCGGGTCCTTCCGCTTGCAAGACAGGCGCCAGAACCACTGAGCTATATCGCTGGCCCTCCATTAACTTCTAATAAAGCTTAAGTAGGGCTTCATCCCATCATCTCCCTGCCCCTAGAGAGGAAAAGGGAGGAATTTTATCGTTGGGGTTTGCTTTGGGGTGGTGTTTTAGACTCACTGTCCTGAGAGAATTAACAGTTCTGTGTTTCGCTTAAAATATCAGCATTAGGCTTAGGAAACGCTCACAACACCAGATGTGGGATGTCGCTCACAGGACCCATCCTTCCATGCTTCATAAAACTGGCGCGGCAGCCCACACATCTCTTTGCTTGGTGGCCACATCCTAGCTCATTCTTCTGCATCTCCTTCTTTCCTTGCATCTCCCTGCTGAGTTTCAGGCTGAGTGGAGTCAGCTGGATTTGCTTTTGAATCTTTGCTTACTCTTTGGAGTTGACATGAAACAATCCAATTTGATTAACTGTGTCAACATAAAATGACCACTCTGAAATAAAAAAATGGTCTACGTCAAGTCAAATATAAGTGACCATGTCTTGGGGACACAGAATCAAGTTACCTGGCAGGACACAACACTAGTGTAAAAGGGATTGCATAAAGTTTTACACTTCCTAAACAAAGTGGGTGGAGTCATCACATAGAGAACCTGGACTACAGAGGCGGAAATTTCCTCCATAGGATTCAAATATTATCTTTAACAAGCCAGGGAGATCCTTTACAGGGTTCAGATCTCTTCAGGTTCTTTGCTTTAAGAGGGGTGGGAGCTAGAATGTTCACTCTAAGAATTTTATCTGATAGTTACAAAAAGGCGACATCAGCTACAGATGTTGAGAGTGAACAGCTTGGATAGCTTTGGCTTCTTGATCTGCAGTGTTCCATCTCTCTACAGAATCACACTCCTGTTATTGACGCTCCAACAGTCTGAGAGCTCTTTAATATAAAAGTGGCTTTTTTGGAGAGCTTCAGTTCACACATTTCTGGAACCAGATGAGATATGAATGCAAAAATTAGTTATATTTTTATTGTAATTTAGGTGAACTAAATACTTTCTTAGTATTCAATAAATGTGAGCCATTCAAAATTGTCAAGTTAAATGTGAGCCATTCACATTTGTCAAGTTAAATGTGGGCAGATCAAGTATGAAAGTAAAAGTACTGAAGAAGTCTGAAATTTTGGATTTAGATTGTGTTCAAGTGTTGTTTTGGGGGGCGGGGGCATTGGATATTTGAGACAGGATTTTGTTATGTAGCTCAAGTTGGCTTTGAGCTCGCTATGTAGTCCATGTTGGTTTCAAACTCCTAGTGTTCCTCTTGCCTCAGCCCTCTTGAGGGCTGGGATTGTAGGAGTGTGCCACTGTGTCTAGCCATCCAAGCATTTTGAGCTCTACCTTTATTTTAGAGGCACTATAATTGCAAAACCAAACAAAATGAACAAAAGTCACCATCACCACAGAAACTATTTTCAGATTGGCCTTTATCTCTCAGCATAACAATCTTGATCTATTTGGCTTGTGTATGCTATGCGTATTTTTCTTCTTTGATTTCTGAGTAATAGTTTTGATCTAGATACACCAGTTTGTTTGCCACTCTTCTTGCTACAAGATAAAGCAAAGCATGCTAAAATGTTAGAGTCAATCCCAGCAAATGATGACTTATGGGTCAGGCAGCTCCAATCTAGAAGTGGTCCAGGGTTCCATGGGAGAAGCATAAGTGACAGACTTTTACAGTGTGAATGAAGGGATAATAAAAGAAGCTACTGGACTAGTCCTAGTTACTACATTGACTTATGAGTATATTCTGTTGAAAGACACTAGTTACATAATTACAAGTTTATTGACTATTTTTGATTGATTGAACTTAAATTCTAGTTTAACACTGTAAAGGCATCTACAAGAAATAGCTCAAGTTTAGGTTTTATTTATGCTTGCAAATTGAGCAAGTTTCAATGAGAACTGACTTTGTTCAGAAATTCTCCCAGCTTTACATTTTAATTTATTTTGCAACATACAGAGAGGCATTTTGTTGCCTTTGAATTTTTGACTATCACATATAATCTGCCACAAACAATACGGCTACAGAATTTTTGTGGACATCTTTTTTCTATTTTTCTGGGATAAATGCTGATGAGTACAATTGCTGGTTAATATGGGAAGTGCATAGTTGGTTTTAAAAGATACTGGAGAACTATTCTCCAGAGATAATGATTTATTTTCAAAGATAACATGAGAGTGGGACATGAACATGCACACAAAAACATAAAAATGCAATGACTACCAAAATATTTTAAATCCTTTCACATCTGTTGTCCAAGCCCTGACCTCTTCTCTGTGGGCTGCCTGTTAGGTAAGCATCCCATGGTTCTGGCATTATTGTTCTAAAACTCATCTTCGAAGGTTTTTATGCTGTATCTGTAATTATTTTCCTTCTTTCTCAACTGCAGAGTAGATAGACCATGGCTTGTGTAAACATTCTTGATATTTATAGACTTTTGTCATTGCTCATTTCTGCTGTAATCATTGGTGATGCAACAAAGACACGAAATGTATATTTTATGTCTCTTAAAGAGAGACACCAGGGGTGAAATTATTGGGTCACAGACATGCATATGTGTGGTACTGACACTGGCAAGTTGTCCTCTTAAAAGAATGAGTCAATCAATACCCCTACCAGAAATGTTTGGAAGTTCCTTCACACTCTTGTTCATACTCAATATTACCATAACCCAATGAGTGAAAATTTTAGTGTTATTTTAATTTATATTGCTTTAATTAATAATTGGAACATATATTTTAAATAATATGATTGGCCGTTTTTATGTTATCTTTAGTAAACATCTATTTGTATTTCTGGACCATCCCCCCCTCTCCATTTGACTGTATTTTCCTTATTGATTTTTAGTAACTTTATTTTTTATGTAAATTTTAAGAAATATTAATAGTCTTTTGGATTTTACTTATGTAATAAAAATATTTTTCCTTATCTGTTGCTCATGTCACATTTCCCCTTGGGGTGTAGGTGTGTGTGTGTGTGTGTGTATGTGTGACAGTTAGTTTTACTTAATTTAGTCTTGTTTTGTATATGTGCTGCCAAAGCAATCACACTCTACACTCGCTTTGTGTAGTCAAACTATTCAGTGTTTTGGGGTTTTTTTGTCTCCTGGATTTTGTTCTTGTTTAATGTTCCTCTGCTGTTTTGAAAGTTGTTGGTTTACAAATTACCAGTAGTCCTTATACTGGTTTAATGAACTTTTTGGTTTTTTGATTGCATGAGTCATACACTGTAAAGGTTATCATATTGGAGGGCTTGCAGCCCCACACAAACTTGGGAAGGAACACCCCAGGGAAGCACTAAGTTAGGTGCCTGTGTGAGAGGTCTTGGGGAGTCCCGGCACCTTATTTTCAAATACTTACCTTAGATGAGGTTATTAAAAGTGTTCAAATCAGGCAAGTTTTTATTTTCTTAAACAGACAAAGAAAGAGAAAGAAAAAAAAAAGATGGCTGCATCTTTTGACAAAGGAGGCTCAGAGCATGTGAAAGTTTAAGATTTTTGCATTCATTTGAATCAACCTAATGCCTCCATTCTAATTCTCAGGAGTCCTATCCTCTCTATCTGCTTAAAAGACCTAGGTAGGCTGTAAATTCAACCTGTGATATGATTCTATAACCCACTGGGTCAAATTTAGAGCCAGCCTTTCAGCTTTGCCTCTACAAAATTCAGGAATTATTTTTAGTACCATGATAGAAAGCTCTCTTTTTTTCTGAAGATGCCTAACTTTACATTTTTTTTAAAGGTATTTTTGAGACAGGGTCTAGTTTTGTGGTTCAGGCTGGCCCTGAGTTTAGCCTCAAACTCACATCACAGCAATCCTCCTGCCTCTGCCTCCCTAGTGCTGGGATTACAGGTGTGAGCCACCACGCCCGGCACTGTGGTATGTGGTACTGATTGCTGCTGGGCATGAGTCTCCACACCCAGTATGGTATGTGGTTACCAGGGAATCAAACCCAGGTCCTTGCGCTTGCAAGACAGGCACTGGAACCACTAAGCTAATTCCCCGGCCCTAACTTTACATTTTGAAGTCATAAAAGTTTCATTTTCCTTCTTTCTTTCTTTATCTTTTCTTTTCTTTCTTTTTTTTTTTTTTTTGAGACAGGGTCTCGCTTTGTAGTTCAGGTTGGCCCTGAGCTCAGCTTCAAACTCACAGCAATTCTCCTGCCTTTGCCTCCTGAGTGCTGGGATTACAGGCGTGAGCCACCACACCTGGCACTGTGGTATGTGGTACTGATTGCTGGTGGGTGTGAGTCTCGATGCCCAGCATTGTTGTATGTGGTTACTGGGGATCAAAGCCAGGCCCTTGCACTTGCAAAGTAGGCACCGGAACCACTGAGCTAAATCCCCAGCCCCAAGGTTTCATTTTCTATTTATA
>PVIR01044658.1:0-11117 GCA_004026965.1 Petromus typicus
CACAGTGCCGGGCGTGGTGGCTCACGCCTGTAATCCCAGCACTCTGGAGGCAGAGGCAGGAGGATTGCGATGTGAGTTGGAGGTTGAGCTCAGGGCCAACCTGAACCACAAAGCGAGACCCTGTCTCCAAAAACCTAAAAAAAAAAAAAAAAAATTGGATTGTTTTCTCCCTAGTTTAAATTTATTTCAGCATTATCATGTCACTGAACTTACTCTTAAAAGCCCTGTAGTTTTTGGTACAGTGATACCTCGGTTCACAAACTTAATTTGTTCTATAATTTTAGCAAAGCTGGCCACGTTCATGTTTGTGTGGGAAAGATGGTGATGGTTGTGTTTGTCACCTGATACAGAGTTTGCAAAAAAGAACCAAAATTTTGCCAGATGCTTCTGTTTGTGAACCAGATTGTTTGCAGACAAAAGCATGCATGAGCCGAGGTACTGCTGTAAATTAATAATTAGTTCTAGAGACTGTCTGAGGTTTGTGTTCAATCTTGGTGCATATGTATATGAAGAGGGGCAAGACTACTTAGGTGATGCTGCATTCACCTTCTGGAGGTGCATGATATCTGTTTCTTTAGGTGATATTAATAGTCTTTTTAATTTCTAGGGACTATACATTATAATGCAGTGCAAATAGTAATGGCAACTGTATCATTCATTTTTATCAGCTGAAATTTAAGTTTTTAAGAGAAACTTTTCAGCAACTACCCTGATTATCCTCGGGTATGGATAGGATTTCTTCTTTCCTTTATTTGCCAGTTTTAAAATAATGAATTGGAAAAAGAAAATAAATAAAATAATGAATTGGTTCTCTTATTTTCCACAGGTAACAAAGGAGGTTTGTTGGTTGTTTTAGTGTGTTCATAAGCCCTTGGATGTCATCACTACAATTCTATTATTTTCTTTACTGATGCTTACATTGTCTTTCTTTGGGCCAGCCTCTTTAAATTGACTTTTAAATTTATTTTTTATTTATTTTGTTTGAGACAGGGTCTTGCTTTGTAGTTCAAGCTGGGCCTGAGCACACTGTGTAGCCCAGGCAGTCCTCAAACTCACAGCAATCCTGCCTCTGCCTTCCGATATAGGAATGAGACACCGTGTCCAGCATTGTGGTATGTGGTACTGATCACTGGTGGATGTGAGTCACCACACCCAGAATTGACGTATGTGGTTACCTGGGATCAAAATTGGGACCTTGTGCTTGCAAGGCAGGTGCCAGAACCACTGAGCTAAATCCCCGGTCCTAAGTTGACTTTTGACTCTTAACAATCAGCTGTCTTTGAAAACTTCCTTGCTTTTTGGAAGACTAGGTCATTTCAGGCTTATCTTGTGCATATCTTGCTTTAGAAACAACCATGTCTTCAAGCAGCTTTAGTTTCTCCCTATTTCCTCCAGAGCTTCTGATACATAATTCTATATTTCTAAAAACTTCATCTTCTGGTACAGTAGGCAGAAAGTAACACATTTATGCTGTGATGCCTGTCATATTTGTGAATTACAGGGGAGAGTTTAGAGGGGACAAGTGGAAAAGATAATGCCTTTGAAAGGCTTTTTTTTTTTTTCCTTTTTATTTTGTTTTTTTGAAACAAGGCCTCACTATGCAGTCCAGGCCAATCTTGAACTCACTGTGTAGCCAAGGCTGACTTTGAACTCACTATCCTCCTGCCATTGCCTTCTGGGTGCTAGAATGGCATCGATGTTCATGGATAGATGCCTGCTAGGGATCCCATGGATGCTGCGCGAAGTGCTTCATATAAGTTACCTCACTGAATCCTTCCTGGTTTCTTAGGCCTCTGCTGTTACTGTGCCTTTCTTTTATTTCACAGTGGCAGAAGTAGAGACTTCTGTCCAGCTACATGGACACTTGTCTGGTCCTTGCTTTTCTAGGCCAGGCCAGAGGACCCCAGGACCTCTTTTATAAAATAGATAACTGGGAATGAGGATATTCTCCTGAAACTTTGATTATTTGAGGTATAAGACAGCATTTTTCTATTTACTAATACAAATGTGACAAGGTGGAAAGCATTTATGAATTTTCCCAAAGAGGAAAAAGATAAGGACTCTACATAACAACTTGTGCTTTCATTTCTGCCCCTTGCTGGAAACTTGTGTCCATTACCCTTTTGGAGAAGTGGTGTGGAAAGGCATTCTCCAAAGATCTGGTGCCTGAACTGTGCCAGCTCCTGCAGACACCCTAAGCACCCCCACCCTGGGGGAGGACTGTGGAGAGAATGATAACAGGAGAGTGGGGATACATCCTGTCCTGTGGCCTGTGCTCTTATCATTGGATGTTTCACATAAGCCATCACCCAAGTCCTTGGGAACTGAATTCAATTGTATCAACTTGACATGGCTGCCACTCCCTGCCAAGGTCTCCTTTGTCAGGGAGAAGTCAGGGAGTGCATTTCCTGAGGGAAAGCACCTCTCTGTTATGGTTCCAAGAAAGATCTGTTGAAGAGAGGCCCTGGCTGAATTGTGGATGATTTGGTATGTCTCTGTTTTGAAGCAATAACTTCTTGAGAAAGTCCTGCTTCAGTGCTATAAACTGCCATTGTGATGATGGTGTCCCAGACCTTTTGTCCCTTAGTCTGTAATCCCCTGTGTTAACATCCTTTCTGTCTGAGATGCACAAAATGGTTTCTGATTTCCTGACTGTTACAGTAATTAAGTCACAACTCAAGAGTCCTCAGTTAGCATGTATGATGGGGAAAGAGGCATTCTTTGCTTGCCTCCCCTGCCCCCTTGGTCATAGGAGATGCTCAGGTAACAGTGCTATGTCTTAAGAAATCATTGATAAAGAGCAAACAACAGAATTTGAAAACTTCCAAGTTGTCCACTTATCCAGTTTTCTTCTTGTTTTTATCAAAATAATAAATATACATGGTTTAGACAACAGTCAGGAAAACTTTTAATAGACATAAATAGCCTCCACCTATACATGTCATTATAAATTGTTCCAGACACATAGACTATACAATACTAAGAGTGAACCATAATATCATCATGATGTTATTTATGTGCAATATAAAAATATGTCTCTAGGGCCGGGGATTTAGCTCAGTGGTTCTGGCGCCTGTCTTGCAAGCGCAAGGACCTGGGTTCGATCCCCGGTAACCACATAACAATACTGGGCATGGAGATTCACCCCAGCAGCAACCAGTACCACATACCACAGTGCGGGCGTGGTGGCTCATGCCTGTAATCCCAGCACTCGAGAGGCAGAGGCAGGAGGATTGCTGTGATGTGAGTTGGAGGCTGAGCTCAGGGCCAGCCTGAACTACAAAGCGAGATCCTGTCTCAAAAAACCTGAAAAAAAAAAATATGTCTCTGTTGCTGTTTCTTGGCTCACCAACCATTAGACATTATCAACTTGCTACTCTGTTAAGTGAGGTCTTTTCTCTTATGTATCTTTAGACCAATGATAGTTTGCCTGGTCCAGCTCAGCTTGGTTAGCTGCGCTGGTTTCGTGGTGTAGGTCCTGCCGAGCCTGGCTCCTTGTTGTAGTTTGAGCTTCACATGGATTTATGCTGCTGTCCAAGATGAAGGAGCAAGAAAGCTGTTCTCTGATGATGGCCATAGTATAAGAGGGAAGGGTGAATGTGTAAGCACATTTCAAATCCTCCTGACATCTCACTGACCAAAAATCAAGGGTGAAGAAGTGTACTCCTCTCTATTAAGGGGGACTGCAAAAAGTCATATAAGGAACTGTGCTCATTGAAGGTGAAGATTTGGGGTTGCTTATTGCAGCTATCTCATGTCTCTTAATTTAATTTTGTATAGGTTTTCCTATGCGTGACAGTATTGTAGCTGAAGTAGTACCCCAGTGTAGCCCATGGCTAGTCTCCTTTAAGTTGCTGACAAGTGCTGTTTAGTTCCTTAAAGCTCAGAACTACCACAGGGTTGTGAGAAGGAATTTCCTTAGATTGTTTCAGGTTGGAGGATGGAGAAAGTTTAGTACAGCTTCTTCTACTTCAGTCTGGCTTGAAATACCTTTGTTTGTTCCCCCCCTTGTAGTGAAGACTGTCTTCAGGTGGTGTGTAGACAACGAGTTGCTACAGAAACATCATTTGATTTGCCCAGAAGATTACTACACTGATACATTGCCATTCTGCTCTGCGCCCAAAGGTAATGGCCTCCCCCTCACCGTTTCCAATATCATGCTGCATGTTAGCAGGGCTATATCAGCCACCATACGGACATTTCCTTGTCCTTAGAGTTTTCACTCCTTTTAATTTTTATAGTGGCACTTGGGAAGGTCATGTCTGTGTGTGCCTCCTTACTAGCTTTCTTTGTACTATCAAGACAGAAGTTCAGACTCTTCTGTGTGGAATACAGGGCTCTTACTAGCTGCCCAATACCAAGAGATCTGCAAAAGTTCAGGTGTAATTGAATGAAACGAGAGAGGGAGGGACTGAAGTCAGAGAAGAGTGAAGGATGGAGGCAGAACATGAGCATGGGCTGATCCATTGCAGGAAAAGAGCAGTTTTTATTTCACTGAAAGTGGAGGGAAGGATGATTTGGCAAGCAGAGAAGGTGTGTGTGTGTGTGTGTGTGTGTGTGTGTGTGTGTGTGTGTGTGTATGATCAGCAAGGCAGGCTGTTCTGAAAATGAGTAAACTTGGAGTCTGTTTTGTGGGCTTAAACAAGGAGGTAGATTTTGGGATGGTGACATTTGGATGGGGAAAAATCACCACATGCCCTGTAATAAAGCATTAGGGTTACCTGGTAGTGCCAGGCTTAAAAGATGAGCAGCCCCACTCAGTGGGACTGCTTGCTGATCTTGGGGGTTGGAGCTGAGAAGCATGAGGAGTAAAAAGATAGGGTCCAGATGATTGAGAAAAGAGTGAAGGAAGTGACAGGAGAATAATTTTCCTGTTAGTTGGACACTCAACATGTAATACAGGTTAATGGAGATGGACCCATCATGTACTGGGGACTTAGAGGCGCTGTGCTAAAAAAATGTGTGCGGGTTCTGGTTTCATGGTGTTCTTGCTAGCCATGATCGCTCTCAGTCTGCCTTTGGGGAATGTCCTTATGGGTGTAAACAACTAATATATATATTGATTACTCATGTAAGATTTTTACAAAGGATGTTCATGTTTGGGGTGTGTGTACATGTGTATTTGAAAATGATCAGCTCACGTTCTTTGCTTATGTTAGGAAATTAAAAGATATTTTAATTCTTTAGTCCTAGGTCTCAAATGCATAGATTAAGTTCCAGGAGTAATTCCCAAAGTGAAGAACAATTACACCTGATGTAATAAATTGTCAGGGTTTAGGCTGAAATACCCAGTTGACTGTGGCTTTGGTGGTCTCGTTTGGTTCACTTCTTTTTTTTTTAATTGAAATCATTATTGATACATTACATATACGCATCGTGATTGTTTGGTTCACTTCTGAACCTTGCTCCTGAAACTCACTTTGTTTTCTTGGTGCCATAGATACCTTGTACCCTGGGTGTTCAAAACTGACTTTTACTTGTGAGAAGCACTCCATCCCAAAGGACAAGAAGCTTCCGGTGTCCTGCAGGGAGACGCTTCCTGCAGCTGAAAATGAGATCGACTCTACCTTGGACTGCCTCACCAGGGACTCGACCCCTGAGACAAAACAGAAGACCAAGGGAACGCTCAAGGTGGGTTTGGAAGGCTGCGCACAGCGCTGTTCGTAAGTACTGGGCACAGGAGGGAGTGGGGAGGAAGGAGTTTGGATGACATGAGTTGGGACCCCCAGCGCAGTACAGTATGTGCTGGCTGTCTGGGGGTCATGCAGTTGGCTGACATGTCAAAGCACCGGTCCCTCAAATTTCCCTGATTCTGCTTTCTGTGTGTTTAAAAGAAAGCAAGTCTGCCAAAGAATAAAAGATGGATGCACCACTTGAGAGTGCCGCAGAGAGCACTGGAGCGACTTCAGCTTGCTAGAATGGACAGTCGAAACCACTTTCTAAAAAATCCCCGGTTTTTTCCTCCTAACACTCCACATGGAGGCAGGTCTCTTATTTTTCCTCCAAAGAAGCCAGTGTCGAAAAGGGACTTTCCAAGTTCAGAGCCAGAACAGAGGTATGTATGCCCTTCCCTGATTTAGGCTGTCAGAAAGTGAAACCCAGAAGGTCCGTGTCTGTTCCAGCTAGGGAGGCCCCTAGAGTCATTTTTGCTTTTGTAGTTCTGGGGATTTAACCCAGGGCCTTCACACTGAGTTATATCTCCAGCCCTGCTTCTTTTTCATTTTGAGACAGGATCTCTATATAAGTTGCCCAAGTTGAGTTTGGACTTGTGATCCTCCTGCCTCAGCCTCCCAGAATGCTGAGATTACAGGTGTATGCCACCATGTTCACCAAGGCTCCTAGACATGTTGGAGATAATGAGGGCGGAGGGGAGCACTGTCAGACCAGGTCTTCAGGGTCACCTGTAGATGTGGCCTTTAAATATTTCCCAGGGTCCTAGGAATATGCTTTTCTGAACTTTTAGAGTCAGAAATAAAGGAACAGAAAACCAGGGGCTGGTATTGCCTCATTTTTGACATTTGAACAGTCTGGGACAAATTCATGGAATGTATGTGTCTTGAGTAACAGCAATGTTTAAAACTTTAAAAATTACAAATAACTAATGTAAATTGTGATTTTTTTTTTAAAACAAAAATGTCTTTGGCTATATATATTTCAGTACTTGTCCTGATAAAGAGAATGAGTTGCTTCATGGGTTTGTAATTTTAATGGACTATTAATACTTTGTTAGTGGATACTTGAAATCTTTTCATAAAGAAAAGACTAATATTTGAAAATAAAAACTATTAAAACTCACTTAACATTTGTGTTTAAGCTTCTGGAGTTTTTCCTATGCATATTGAAAATCTTATACTTAACTGCATATGATTTCACAAATATTGGATCATGGTTTATTTTGTAATTTCTTTAAAGAGAAACAGTGAAAGAGATCCATTAATGTGATACTGTAGATATCTTTGATGGCTTGGGTGTGTTTATTTTTGCTTTATTCAGCCATTTTGTGTGTAACTAAAACTAAAGACTCTTTCTCTCTCCTTTCTTCCCACAGTCGTGCAAATGTTCCAGTGTTCCTAGCAAAGCCATCCGTTGTGTTTTTCACAGATTATGAAATAGGACCAGTTTATGAGGTAGAAATCTTGTTTTTTATTGGAGACAGGATCTTGCCTTGTAGTTCAGGCTGGCCCTGAGCTCAGCCTCAAACTCACATCACAGCAATCCTCTTGCCTCTTCCTCCCGAGTGCTGGGATTACAGGTGTGAGCCACCACGCCCGGCACTGTGGTATGTGGTACTGACTGCTGCTGGGTGTGAGTCTCCACGCCCAGTATTGTATGTGGTTACTGGGGAAATCGAACCCTGGGTCCTTGTGCTTGCAAGACAGACGCCGGAAACACTGAGCTAAATCCCCAGCCCATGAGGTAGAAATCTTTTTTTTTTTTTTTTTTTTTTTTAGGTTTTTGGAGACAGGGTCTCGCTTTGTGGTTCAGGCTGGCCCTGAGCTCAGCCTCAAACTCACATCACAGCAATCCTCCTGCCTCTGCCTCCCGAGTGCTGGGATTACAGGCGTGAGCCACCACGCCCGGCACTGGTATGTGGTACTGGTTGCTGCTGGGTGTGGGTCTCCACGCCCAGTATTGTTATGTGGTTACTGGGGAATCGAACCCGGGCCCTTGCGCTTGCGAGACAGGCGCTGGAACCACTGAGCTAACTCCCCGGCCCCGAGGTAGAAATCTTGATTCATTAAAGATCTTACCCCATTACCTTTCTTATTTAGCAAAATGTGTTAATTTTGAGCTATACACAAAACTAGGAAAAGATGCTAATAAACTTTCATGGCCTCAGTTCTGTTCCACATTTTGCAAATCTGGTTTACCTGTGACCACTCCTCCAACTTCATGTATGGCCCTATGTCCACTTATGTGCTGGATGTTGTAAGGGAACCTCCACAGCATACCATATTTCAGTTAATGCTTCCATAAACATCTGTAGTAGTTAAGAACTTTTAAAAACAACCTTAATACTATATTCACACTCAGGGACATGAGCAATGATCATTACTATCCATGAATATGTAATCAAATTTTATCTTCTTCCATTTGATAAATCAGCTGATTTCTGTGAATCAGAACCTAAATATTCCATTCAACTAAAAATAACACTTTATTCTCCCCTAGTTCAGAACAGTTCCTCCCCTACACTGATTTTTAAATATACCATTTACTTGTTGAAGAAACTAGCCTCTTGCATCGGGATTTGGCTAATTGCTTTATTGTGGTGACGTTAAATGTGTCCCTTTATTCTCTACATCATCTGTAAAGTGGTAATTAGAGAAGTTTGGTTAGATTCAGGTTTAATTCTTTCTCTCCTTTCTTCTGCCCTCCTTTCTCTTCTCCCTTTCTTCCTTCTTTCCCTTTCTTTGGGATGGGATCTCACTCTGCTGCTCAGGCTGGACTTAACTTCTAGGATCAAACAACCCTCCTGTGCCCATCTCTGGAGTCGCTGGGCCTGTGGGTGGGCACCACTGCATTTGGCTTTATTGGCTTTATTTGGTCGGAGGTATTTAACTGTGCTGATGATTCCTTACTGCCCTGTGTCAGGAGGAAGCATCGCAAGTACCAGTACTGAGTGGCTGCAGGTGTGGTGAGCCTGACTCATGCTTTATGAAGTTCTTATCAACCTTTCATTTAATTGTTAGTGACCTTAGGTGATTGTTGCCTACAACCATTGTTTAAAAATTAGAGGTTACAAAACGGGATTTCTAGTATTGTTATTCCATCTACATTTGTTACTTGAGATTTTCTGTCATAAAAAACTTTTGCTTAAATTTTTCTTCTGTTTCCTTTCCTTATACTCTGCTTATGTAGTTAATCATTTTGATTGCTCCCTCCCCCCCCACTTTGGAGCCATAACCATATATCTATATCTATCTCCCCTCCTTACTCTCCTTTGCCCCTTAACAGCATATCCAGAGGTTTCTCCAAGAGAGAGCTCCTTACTCTTTTTCTCAGCTTTTCCTTTTATTGAGTTTATTGGTACATTTTATATATACTTTATGATCACATTCAGCATTAAGCATTTGTACCTGTACATGATCTATCTTGATTTTCATTTTTCCCACTCTCCTAGCCTTCTTACAACTCCCACTCCTATATACATAAGCTTTATTTCCATTTTTTTGTTTTTACCATCAAATTTTTTTGTTCCCTTCTTTGCTTTCTTCTTCCTCCACCCAGTTCCCCTTTCCCTTTGAACATTTTCTACCTATTTCACAATACCTATCATATATTCTGGACCTCATTTATACCTTCAATTTCTCATACTGAAGAAATGCTATGGTATTTACACATCTGTAAATACCATTTGTTTCACTTATGAGTATGGCCTCAAGGTTCATCCATTTAGCTATCAGTGTTTCTAATTTATCATTCTTTATGACTAAGTAATATTCCATTTCATAAAAAAAACCCACATCTTCTTTATCCAGTCTCTAGTTCATGGGCATTTTGGCTATTTCTAAGATTTAGCTGTTACAACTGTGCTGCTATAAAGATATACATGTTGCTGTAATATGATGCTTTTAATTCTTCTGTGTATATACTTAGCAGGGAAATAGCAGGGTCAAATGGGACTTCTAATCCTAGTTTTTTGAGGAATCTGCATAGTGGTTGCATCAATCTGCTTTCCTGCCAATACTGGAGAAGTATTCTTTTCTCCCTACAGCCTTACCAGCATTTGTTGTTGGTTGATTTCTGGATAGCAGTCATTCTTTGTGGAGTGAGATGGAATCTCAGTGTTGTTTTCATCTACATCTCTTGAATGACCAGCGATGTTCAGCATTTTTCATGTTTCTTTTTTATCTGAAAATTGTCTATTCATTTCAGATGTCCATTTTTGAATTGGGTCTTTAAATTTGAGGGGACTGATGTTTTAAGCTCTTTATGTATTCTAGATAATATCCTTAGTCTGAGGAATATCCCAGCTTGTTTCTCAATGCTGACTTCCACCATTCTGAGGAATCAGGCAAAGATTAAGCTGCGCAGTTGTCAGCTCCACTGTCCAGCTCCAGGGGCCTGTGGGCCTGATAATGGCGTCCTCACATGCACACGTGCATTGAGTATATGTAAGGAGTGTGTTCATAGCCATAATACTTACACTTCTCAGTTAGTCATGGGAAAAGTAGATATGTATCAGTTCTATATTGTCAACATTAAAGAAAACACTTTGGATGGGGGATTTAGCTCAGTGACACCACACCTGAGTTTGATCCCCAGTCCTCTTCCCTCCCCCACAAAAAAACAGTTTGTTTATTCTTTGAATGTAACTGTCTTGTGGTGCCAAAATGTGAGACGTGCTGAAAAAGAAACTGATGGGTGATTGGGGGTGTAGCACAAAGACAGAGTTCCCTGTGTCCAAAGTTGGAACAACTCAAGCAATAAAATAATAATAGCAGTAGATTATAACTCAAAGAAATTTCCATGAATCCATATTGACATATTAAATGCGTGAGTAAACAAGTAAGTGACAGAGAAGAGACTGTCTGAGAAGAATTCTGATTAATAAAGAAAACAAATGTGAAAATCATTATTGAATACCATAGCAATAATTTCTTCAGGCAAGGTAATTCCAGTGGATTTTAAAATTAGGGGTACAAATTTCAGCAGAACAGATAATTGCATAGTCTCCCCCCAAATATTTAGTAATTAAGAAAAATAGTAACTGTCTACAATAGAAAATCCTGGCAGACAACTCTAACCAAGTGATGCTAAGATTAATATCACATCTAATAAGATACATCAACACCACATTCCTAATATGACATGGTGAGAAGAGCATATCACCTTTGTGGTGTTCTTCCCAAGAATGTACTTCACTTTAAACCCTAAGAATTGAAGGATGTACTACAACATAACTGGCCAGATCTCTCTTTTTTTTTTTTTTTAATTATCTTTATTGGTACATTAAATATACACATCATGATTGCACTCCATAATGGGGATTTGTACCAGTATAAGACACAACTTAATTCTCATTTTTTCCCATAGCCCCACCCACCCTACCACCCCCCCATATATATAAAATTTGTTTCCTTACTTTTTTGTTACAATCTCAACATTGTCCC
>PVIR01044659.1:0-11116 GCA_004026965.1 Petromus typicus
CACATCCTATGGAGAATTCATACAGGAAATGGTTGTGAATCTGCTGTCTGACTTCTGGACTCTGAGGTCATCTTTGGGAGATAATACAGGGCCATGATACGGCGGTGGGCAGGATCTCCTGAGAGGTTTCTCTGGCACCGTTCCTCTCAGGGAGGGAAACGAGAAGAGCTTATATCTCCTTCTCAGGCCCGATGAGGGCAGTGCCCGCGGAGCTTCCCGGGGAGGTCTGAGATGTGTTCCCTGGAGTTAGTTAGCAGAAGGGAGAAGGACCTGGGCCCACTGTAGGTCTCTGGGAAAGCGAGCTGGCTCTGGGCTGGAAGGGCCTACTTCGGGCTCAGCTTGTAGCCTGTGATACCCTGAAGTCACGTGTGTGTATGTGGCAGTCCATGAGAGACAGAGGACTAGCGTGGGGATGTCCTGCTTCTGCAGAATTTGGCCACCAGGAAGGAGAGACAAAGGCGCCAGAGAGCTGGATTCCTAGGGGCAGAGGAAGGAGGTGCAAATCTGTACCTGGAGAACAGATGTGTCTGCCTTGGAGCACAGCGTGATAGGAAAGCAGTTCCCAGGGAAAGAAATTCAGCATCTCTCAAAGCCCAGAGAAATGCGCAGAGTAGGAGTATTAGCCACCTGCCAAGCTCAGAGAGCTAAACCAAGTAAGAACTGTGCTCTTCCATTCTCTGCTTCCCTCTCCTCTTCTACTTAGACTTAGGTGAGGCTGAAGACAAAACAGATGCTAATGAAAAGAAAGGAGGAAAGTAGGAAGGGAAGGTAGCGAGGAGAGGAGATGGAGAGAGAGACAAGAGAGGTTGTTAGTCACGCTCCTCCCTTATCTCAGGATGTCTGTCACCTGGAAACCAGGACAGAAACTTAACTGGAATAAAGGCAGAAGATCTAACAAACATCTGGGACTGGCATTCTAATTTATAAGTTGAAATTACACCGTAGCCTGAAGTTATTACAGGATTCTCCATTATGACAGAAACAGAAAAACCACGGATGTCAGTAAACTATAGTCACGCACGGCGCACACAGGGCTCTTCTGCAAGGTGACTGAGCCAGTGGGCGTGGGGTGGGGCCCGAGATTCTGCCTTTCCAGCGAGTGTCCAATCCAACAAGTGTCCAGTCTGACAAGTGTCCAGCCTGTGTTGCTGGTTCTTGACCCACACTGACTGGCAAGGTGCTGGGAAAGGGGAATAAACTGAAAATTTTGAATGTACTGTGAAAGGCAAAAGCTGCATTTAAATCATGCCATGAATTGTGATTTCAACATACCAGTCACTTCCTTTATTGAATCTTTAAACAGCATAAAGAAATAGTATTTATTTGGAAAAAGTCATTCTACATAGGAAAATGTTCAATTCTATCTTTAGTTCCTGCTGTCCCTACCACTCTACCAGTGGGAACAGATATAGCCCTGTTTGATCACTCAGTGTGCACTTCTCACAGCCTTGTGTAAGGAAGATCTTTCTAGGTATAAGATTATAATGATGAAGTATCAGAGAACAGAATCCACTTTTGCTGCATTAAGAAGGAAGGACTCTGTTACATAGTATTTGATAGTTTACAGAGAGACTGCGAGGCATGAAGAAACAGACTCCAGTCTGACCTGTCAGCAGAGTCCACCAGGTGAGGTGCCACCTCGCGCATGAGCAGAACCAGTCTGAGCTCACACAGCCGCTGTCGTGATCGGGAAACTTCCATGACAAGCACGATGCTACTGTGGGAGCACCAGGACCACACTGTCTCTGCCATTATCCAAGAAACAGATGCCCAGGGCTCTGCCTCTAGAACTGTAAAGCTGAGGCCAGTTGCCACCAAGGAAAAACCTAAAGCTGCCCTAGCTAGAGTTCTAGAAGGGACTCAGGCTGCAGATGTACAGGCTCCACCTGCTGAAGCGATGCCCAGCACCTGGCTGCATGGAAGTCTGGGCTCTGCCACACTCTGCAGTTCAGAAAGGGCCTGAGAAATTCATGCGCAGATGCTGACATCCCCTGCATGGACAGTGCGGGAGAGCGCCACGCGAGGACAGGGCGGGCGAGCGCCACGCATGGATGGTGAGGGTGAGTACTAGGATTTTCTTGCTGGAAAGGATCTAGAGATAAGGCCCAATTTGATATTTTATTGAGAAAAGGACACTGAGATCCAGAGAAGCTAACACTGGTTAGTTACGGTGTAGAAAGAGAACTCAGATCTTTTGTAAGGAAGTCTGTGTTTAAAGAGACTGCTACTTTCCCAGAAGTCATATCATTAATTAATTAACTGATTTGATTGAGACAGGGTCTTGCTATGTAGCTCCAGCTGACCTTGAATTCACAGCAATTTTCCTACCTCAACCTTCCCAGTGCTGGGATTACAGGCATGTGGCCCCCATGCCTGGCTTAGGAGACAGTTAACATTCCCCGCCTGTAAACCCGTGAGAGAGGATGTGTGCTTTCATCTAAGATACATTTTTTTGCTCCTCCACTTCTTGGGAATTCATTTTGAGGATCAGCATGCAGTATATCTCTTTTCATTATGTTTTTGTTAATTTAATACTATTAAAATGCTTTAAAAAAAAAAAAAAAAACAAGGTCTTGGTTTGTATTTCAGGCTGGCCCTGAGCTCAGCCTCAAACTCAGAGCAGTCCTCCTGCCTCTGCCTCCCAAGTGCTGGGATTACAGGGGTGAGCCACCACGCCTGGCACTGTAGTATGTTGTTCTGATTGCTGGTGGGTGTAGTCCCCATACCCAACATTGTTGTATGTGGTTACTGAGGATCGAACCTGGGCCCTTATGCTTGCAAGGCAGGCTCCGAACTACTGAGCTAAATCCCTGCCCTTGTTAATACTGTCTTAACAGTAGTGGATCCCAATACAGACCCTCTGAATTAGAACACATGCAAGTTAGGAAAGCATATTTTTATGCCCTAATCCAAGTCAGTTCTTTTAAAAAGTTTATTCAAGACTGGGGATTTGGTTCAGTGGTTCCAGCACCTGCCTTCACCCGGGGTTCAGGGTTCGATCCCAGATAACCACATACAATGCTGGATGTGGAGACTCACACCCATTAGCAATCAGTATCCCATACTGCAGTGCCGGGCATGATGGCTCATGCCTATAGGTCTAGCACTCAGGAGGCAGAAGCAGGTGGACTGCTGTAAGTTTGAGGCTTGCCTGGGCTACATAGTAAGCTCAGGGCCAGCCTGAAGTACAAAGCAAGACTGTTTCAAAAAAAAGTTGAATAAAACAAATAAGGGCTGGGGATTTAGCTCAGTAGTTCTAGTGCATGCCTTGCAAGTGCAAGGTTCTGGGTTTCATCCCAGTAACCACCTACAACCATGCCAGGCGTGGTGACTCATGTCTACCAGCAATCAGTATCACGTACCACAGTATAAGGCATGGTGACTCACAACTTTAATCCCAGCACTTGGAGGCAGAGGCAGGAAGATAATGCTGAGTTTGAAGCTGAGTTCAGGACCAGCCTGAACTACAAGCGAGACCTGGTCCTCCCCAACACCCCTCCCCCAAAGGTTGAATAAAACAGTTATAAGAATGGACGCAGTGGTACCTATAATCCCAGCTAGTCAGGGGTTAGGAAGTCCAACATTGAGCAGCCACATCTAGTGAGGGCCTCCTGGCTGGTAGGACTCCACGAGGTCCCAGGGCAGTTCAAGGTACTACACAGTGAGGCAGGGTGTGAAACTGATTGTTACTAATCCATGTCACATTTTTTGGTACAACTGTTCAACAAATAACCAACCTACTTTTTTATTCTAATATCTAGCCCATAATTCTCTCCCATGACTTCAATATCTTCCCAAAAGTGTCGGGCAGTGCACAGTGGGTGTGCTAGTAACCCTGTCAAAATCCAGGCTATCTGGAAGCTGTGTGTGGTGGCATAGGCCTGTAACCTCAACACTTAGGAGGCTGAGGCAGGAGGGTTATGTGAGCTCAAGGCCAGTGTGGTCTACATAGTGAGTTCACGCCAGTCTGAACTACATAGCAAGGGCCTGTCTCATCAAACATGCGCGCACGCACACACACACACACACACACACACACACTCACACACACACGGCTATTAGGGCAAGACCATTCTATCTGGGCAAGATCACAAGTAAGCTTGTGCTGGCACCTGGTGGACACTGCTGTTCTTCACGAACATTCACAGGCCAGTCCTGTGATCATCAGCTCTGGAGCATCGTTCTGGCTGGACACAGTCATACAGGCCCAGAAGCAGGAGAGGGTAGCACCACTGGATAGCACCTCTGCGGCCCCGGGAGGCACTGAGATCCCCTGGAGGGCAGTGGAGACAGAAAGCCAGAGACGGACAGCAGGACCCTCTTCCGCTGGCAGGTGCTGCAACTCAGGAATGGCTGAATGTGCAGCCAGGGCAGCCTGTGAACTCTCAAAGGAAATCCTCCTGTTTTCATAGACTTTTCAGGGGCATTTAGTGCAACAGTTTTGAGTGTGATAGCCTTCGTATCTTTGTGCTGTTGTCTTTTCACTCTCTAGCTTCCTAGCTCTGTGCCTTATCCCTTATTTATCTGTTTATTTACTTATGAGACTGGGTCTCGCTTTGTAGTTCAGGCTGGCCCTGAGCTCACTAGGTAGCCCAGGCAAGCCTTGAACTCACAGCAACCCTCCTGCCTCTACCTCCCAAGTGCTGGGATTACAGGTGTGAGCCACTAACTACATTCAGCACTGTGATATGCGGTTACCAGCGATAGAATCCGAACCCTTGCGCTTGCAAGGCAGGCGCCGGAACCACTGAGCTAAACCCCCAGCCCTATCCTTCTTTTACTTTTAACAAAAGGAAAGAGCCAATGAAAATGCTACTTGCTTGAAAAAATTTCCCTGATTCTTCCAGACAAAATAAATTTTCTTCAACTGGCCCCCAAAACATGAAAAAAAAATACAGTACAGGGAATTGACCCCAGGCCCAGGGCCTTCACAGTTGAGCCATCACCCTAACTGTAATTTGTTATTTTGAGATATGGTCTTGCTGTGCTGCTAAGTTGCACCAGGCTGGGCTCAAACTTGTGATCTTTCTGCCTTGCCTCCCAGAATGCTGGAATTATAGGTGTATGGCCCTGTGCCCAGCTTGTCACTTTGCTGTGACTGTCAGTTCTGGGTTCTGAAGACCCCTGTACACGCTGTGGAAACTTGAGGTTAATGTCAACTCAGTTGGTGCCGTATCTTCAACACACTGAGCAAGAACTAAAAAACTGACATGAAATCAAAGGAGGTTTTCTTCAACTAACTTTTAAAAAGATTCATTGCTTTGGGATTGTGCAAAAATGCTTCTATCCAATCTTCAAATTTACAGGTTTTTTTTCTTTTTCTTTTTCTTTGTTGGACAAATTTCAAATTCTGCCATCTTACATGTTTGTTAATGATTCATCTTTAATTTTTAATTCTCATGACAAAGAATCAGGGAAATTCAGTGTTGACTGTAAAAATTCTTTAAATTATTGGTGGGAAGTGAGTCAAATGGAATAAGAAAGAAAAACTTCTTGGAAAGGGCAAGGTAGTGAATATGAGATGTTGTCAGAGGAAGAAGTGAGGGAAATAGAGCTTTGCAAAGGATTTGGAAATTATCTGAGGCCTGACCAATAGTTTACAGGATTTCCAACTTGTACAGTTTGGTGTCTTTAGGAAATGTTGGAACAGACATTACCAGCCTTGTCTTTTGGAATGGGATGCTGAAGGGCTGAGGGTTAGGGCTGGGCTTGACCACGGTCGGAAGCCCAGGACTCGTGCATTCAAATCCACAGCTCTTTCCGCTACACCATGCTGGACTATGTGCCCTCTGAGAGACACCAGGAAAGGGGCCTGCGGCTCTTCCCTGCATGTCATTTGTGTGACAAAGCATGGAAGGAGAAGGGTTGTGCAAAAGGCAACGCAGCAAGCCAGATACAGAACAGGGAACAGCCATGTCTCCCTGACCCATCATCTGACTCCTTGTTTACCAGATTCTCCTTGAGCCGAAAAAGGAACCGAGAGCGTAACTTCAATATCACTAACCAGTTCCTGCCACCGCGGTTCTCAGAAGGGCGCAGCATGAAGTGGTGAGTTTGCACACACTGGGTTGGGGAGCTGAAATCATGCAGGGAGAGGTGTCCCACTGCACTCTGGTCAGTCACCTCTGGTGCCAGCGTTCTGTGCAGCTGGTGTTATTTCCCAGAATCTTCAGAACAAGCGGCCTTCAGGGGAAGGATGACACATTGTACAATGACGCAAACCTCTGTGTTAACAAGTAGACTTGCAGATGTGGCCGTGGCAAGACAGATGGTCAGGACCTGCTCACCTGGAGTCTTCAAGGCTGTTGAGTTTTCAGACAGGTTCTATGCAGTGATGTATCTCGTCCAACAGCTTCTTTACCAAGTCAACTGCAGCCACCTGTCCCCTGCACTGGCCCCAGTTTAATGGTGTGGCTGCCACTCAGAAGTATTCTAATTCCCCAATGTGACCATACTCTTTCCAGAAGAAGGAATGGAAACCTGGAAAAATAACTTTTGGAGAGCACAAATTCACACATTAGCAGGGAGCAGGGTCCAGAAACAGATGGAGATGTAGACCTACTTGCTCTCTGCCTTCGGATGGAGCTTTCAAAGACCATGCTAAATCTGAACTAATCCCCTTTCCGGGTACCTGCCTTTTACTCACAGACACATAAAACAATAGGACTGTGTTAGGACCACCCACTTATACTTCTGTTCTTCACTGCTCTTTGGGAGACCTGCAGTACATTTTATGTGTATCTTCATCAATAGTGACGATCTTAGGTGTCATTAAGAGCAGCACTGTGGCCAGGCATGGTGGCTCATGCCTGTAATCCCAGCACTCGGGAGGCAGAGGCAGGAGGGTTGCTGTGAGTTTGAGGCTGAGCTCAGGGCCAGCCTGAACTACAAAGAGAGACCTTGTCTTAAAAACAAAAGACAAAAAACCAAATGAAGAAAGAAAGAACATAACTGTGAAAACTGCCATTTATTGATACCTCGTGAATCAAGAGCAACATGCTGGAAATAGAAAGAGGAACTTGCCTTCGGCATGGAGGGGAGGCAACGGGACAAAAGAGGGGAATCTCCCTGCTCACTGTGCAAAAGAGATGCACATTTACAGCAAATATTTTGAAAGATAATTATAAATCATACACATGACCATTCTAAAGGCTAAAATAATTTTGAGAAGTAAACAAGGAAGGAGACAATTGGATTAAACTATCACATATTTGGTCTTTGAGTAATTGTGAGAAAAATGTTCTTAATCAGCATTTATAAAGATTGCAGAGTCCAGGACAGAAAGGCAATATACAAAAATCAACAGTATTCCTGTACATCAGTAATGAACCTGCCAGGAATGAAATCAAGAAAACATACTAGAGTTATGACTGTCTAATATACGAATAAAATCAAGCCATTCAGAATAGCTTTAAAAAAGTACATACCTAGGAATCAACCTAACCAACAAAGTGAAGAGTACTAAAAAGAAAACTACAGGATCAGGGATTTAGCCTCGTGGTTTTAGCCCCTTCCTTGCCAGTGCAAGGACCCAGGTTCCAACCCCAGGTACCACATACAACAATGCTGGACATGGTGACTCACTCCCACCATTAATCATACCACATTGTAGCATACATTAATCATCCCACCATTGTAGCATACCACAATACTGGGTGTGGTGGCTCATGCCTGTAATCCCAGCACTCAGGAGGCTGAGGCAGGAAGATTGCTGTGAGTTCCAGGCTCACCTGGGCTACATAGTGAGCTCAGGGCCAGCCTGAACTACAAAGCGAGATCGAAAGAAAGAAAGAAAGAAAGAAGGAAAGAAAGAAAGAAAGGAAGGAAGGAAGGAAGGAAGGAAGGAGGGAAGGAAATTACAGAGGTCTGAAGTAACAAGCTGAAGAGGATTTTAGAAAATCTGAATATATCCCTTGTTCCAGAGTTGGCAGAATCAGTGTTGTTAAAATGCACTCTACAGATTCTATGCAATCCTCTATGTAACAACATTCTTTAAAGAATTAGAAAAGTCAACACGGAATTGCATCTGAAATCAGAAAAAAAGCAGAATAGCCAAGGCAACCTTGAACAAAACAGACCAGAGCCAGAGGCTGTACCATCCAGGATGGGGAGCTGCACTATAAAGTAACAAAATCAACACAGTATGGCACAAAATCAGAAATGCAAACCACTGGAATAAAAGACAGAGAAACCCACACGTCAACAGCCAGCTGATTTTTGACAAAGGTGCTAAAAATTATATGTTGAAAAAAAGTCTCTTAACAAATAGTGCTATGAAAACTAGAGAACTGAAACTAGATCTGTATCTCACCAACCAAAATCAAACCAGATTGAAGCAGATGAAAATCTTGATACAAATCCAGAAGCAACGAAACTTCTGGATGACAACACAGGAGGAACACCTAACATCATGGGTGCAGGCAAAGACTTTCTGAACAGGACTCCAAAACTACAGGAAATAATTTCACAAATCAACAAATGGAATAACATCAAATTAAAAGTTTCTGCATAGCAAAGAAAACAACTGAGTGAAGAGAGAACCCACCGAATGGAAAAAAACATTTGCCACCTACTCTTTTGACAGAAGGTTAATATCTAGAATACACAAAGAACTTAAAGAGGTTAATCTCTACAAAACAGTGAACCCAATAAAAAAAGTGCGCTAAGGAACCGCTGGCCAGAAAAACACACAACAACGTGTTCCATATCTCCAGCTATCACAGAAATACAGGTTAAAACTACACTGAGAGTCCAGTCTCACCAGGTCAGAAAAGCTGTTATCCAGGTTCGAAGTCGGTGCTGAGGATGTAGCGGGTAGAGCGGCTCCTTCCTACACTGCTGGAATTCACCACATAACCACAGTGTCGGGCGTGGTGGCTCACACCTGTAATCCCAGCACTCGGGAGGCAGAGGCAGGAGGATTGCTGTGATGTGGGTTGGAGGCTGAGCTCAGGACTAGCCTGAACCACAAAGCGAGACCCTGTCTCAAAAAAAAAAAAAAAAAAATAGAATTAAGACTGCATACTAGTGATACATGCACACCTATGTTTATAGCAGTGAGAGTCACAATAGCTGAGATGTGGAAACAGCCTAAATGACCGCCAACAAATGAATGGATAAAGAAAAGGTGGTATGTTTACACAACAGAATATTACTTAGCCATGAAAAATACTGAAATCATATCATTTGTGGGGAAAGAAAATGGATGGAACTAGAAACCATTATGTTCAGTGAAATTAGCCAGAACCAAAAAGTGAAATGCCACCACTTCTCTTGTATAAGGAACCTAAACAATATATCGGTAATAATAAAAAACAAAGACATCAATAATAAATAATTAAAATGAGGAGAGGAAACCAGACAGTAGACTTTCAATCATGAGGGAAATGGGAAAAGGAGGGAATGGGATTGAAACTGATTAAGATATAATTAACAAGGGCCAGGGATTTAGCTCAGTGGTTCTGGCGCCCGCCTTGCAAGTGCAAGCATCTGGGTTCGATCCCCAGTAACCACGTACAACAATGCCAGGCAGGGAGACTCACGCCCAGCAGCAATCAGAACCACATACCACAGTGCTGGGCGTGGTGGCTCACGCCTGTAATCCCAGCACTCGGGAGGCAGAGGCAGGAGGATTGCTGTGATGTGAATTTGAGGCTGAGCTCAGGGCCAGCCTGAAATACAGAAGCAAGACCTTGTCTCAAAAAAAAGAAAGAAAGAAAAAAAAAAGATATAATAAACACTTTAACTAACTTCTCCAAATAAGCCCCGTCATCATGTAATATTCACATATAGTAATAAAAGAAGGCTATCTCAAAAAACAGGAAAGAAAGAGGAAAACTACAAGCTCACAGGTGACCAGAGAAATGTAAATTGTGGCTGTTCTGTGCACACGTGTATATGTGTACCTATCAATTCTAAGACTAGAAATCTTTTCTTTTTTCTTTTCTTGGCCTCTCTGAAAACAGCATTTCCTACCTTGAGTCTAACATCTCCCCCCACCCCCCCACCCAGCCCATGGCAGGCTGGCGTGTCTTTATTTGCATAACACAAACAAATGTGTGAAAGGTTGCTCATAAAAAAGTAATTAGCGCCATCTAGTGGCTAAGAACACAGATACAGAAGCTGTTAAGTACTCTTTCCCTCGGGGAATTAGAGCGCAACTTCTAAGTGCTGTCAGCTCTCTAGATAGTCAACAACAATCTGAATGTACAGTATCTCCCACCTCTATCCTCAAAGAAGCTTACAATCAGTTATGGGAGTTGAGGAAATAAAGCTCACTTCAAAAAGAAAACTAATAAAGATAAGGAAATGCTTAAGATAATAAAAATGTCAGTCGATGAACCTTTAATTTTCTTTTCCCACAATGTGAATACTTGTACCCATAAGGGCTATCAGTAAACAACCTTAATAAATAAAAATAAATAAAATATACATACAAAGCAGTGTATCATGCCTCCCTCAAAAAAGTCAGCTCCCAGAAGTAAACAGGCAGATAGGTATTTTTGAATAGTTTTTATATATAAAGATATATATATTTAAAATAACTGAGCTCAGCTATAGTTGCCTTTTTTTTTTTTGAGACAGCGTCTTGCTTTTGTAGTTCAGGCTGGCCATAAACTCGGCCTCAAACTCACAGCAATCCTCCTGCCTCTGCCTTCCACGTGCTGGGATTACAAGCGTGAGCCACTAGGCCCAGCATTGTGGTATGTGGTTCTGATTGTTGGTGAGTGTGAGTCACCACGCCCGGCATTGTTGTGGTTACCAGGGATTGAACCCAGACCTTGCACTTGCCAGGCAGGTGCCAGAACCACAGAGCTAAACTCCCGGCCCATATAGTTGCTTCTGTAAACTAGTCTTTTAAGAAATTTTATAATATAAACGTAACATAGGGGACACAGATCATTTCCTTAATAAATCTGTGTTTGTGTGACATTTGAGATTTGAACTCAGGGCTTTCACACTGAGCTACACTCCCACATCTTTTTTTTTTTTTTTTTTTTTTTTAGGTTTTTTGAGACAGGGTCTCGCTTTTGTGGTTCAGGCTGGCCCTGAGCTCAGCCTCCAACTCACATCACAATCCTCCTGCCTCTGCCTCCCGAGTGCTGGGATTACAGGC
>PVIR01044660.1:0-11305 GCA_004026965.1 Petromus typicus
GAGTCCGGAGCACGGAGGTTCGCAGACCCGGAATCTCAGTGTTAGTCCCATCCCCTTACGATGAAGTCAGATCCCAGCTACGTTTTTTTTAAAGGATGAACTATGTTAATTTACTTTAAGTTTTCAAAGGTAAATTCTAAAAGAAACAAACCAAAACAAGTTTGGAGAGAGAGAAAAAAGCAGAGTGCAGTCACCTGGTTACCAGACTATAAATATTTTCCCAGGCAGCAGACGTTTTCAAGCGGTAATGGCAGAAGCAAAGAAGTATAGGTTTCCTTTCACGGCCAACCTTACACTCTTCTTTTGAGAAAGTCAAGAGGCCAGGAGGTGACAGCACACAGTGGGCCTGTGGCCGTCGTAAGGGAAGGGGTCTTTTTAATGGTGTGGTTTTCTTGTTTTACAGTTCAGTATTTTTGATCTGATCATGTCTTCCCCGCACCCCTCCCAATAACCCATAACATAAACTTCTACCTTCATACCATGCGACGGGTCAAACAACATTCCGGAGACTTGGACATATAAAAATTTCACTCTGTCTGGACTCACTGCAGCCTCTGGAGCCCGCGGTGGACACCCAGAAAGGAAGTGAGCTTGGAAGCGGCCCATCTCTCATGCTCTGCCCATCTTATGTCAAAAAAACCATCTGTGCTAGTATTATTTTTATTATTTTTAGGGGAAAATGTCTGTAAAGGACAGAGGCTCGAGGGGGAACATCTGAAGAAACCTGACTTCGAGAGCCATTTCTAAGGCTAAACAGCCTGTGGATTCCCTGTACCTGGGCCCTGCACGAGGCTGTGACAGAAATCCGTAAGGACAAGAGCACTCGGGACTCGGCCGCTGAGGCTGTCACGGGGGACATCACCAACTGTCAGAGGTTTTTGTATTTTATTTTTATCACATCGCCTCAACAGACACCAAGGAAGCAGAAGGAAATTCCGGAACGGCTGCGAGCTGTCAAGTTAGAAGAAGACATCAAAGTTTAAAATTCATAATCAGCTATAGAAAATTCTTTATGTGCGATTCTTTGAAAAATTAAACTTTTAATACACACACGGAAAAGAGGCCTCTAACCTGTCCATTTGGTGGTTCTGTCCCAGGAGAGGGATAAAGACATTTAGGGAGGGCTTCCTTTGCAAGTTACCAGACAGCTGGAAAACCAGCCAAGACCCGGCAGGACGGGGCAGGGAGGGACCTTCCTGTGTCAAAGCGGACAGCAGAGCGTCCTGGCGGACCAGGAGGGCTCAGCCTCGACATTAGCAGGGCGAGCCTGACAGGGAGCCATTAGTTCCAAATGGCTTTTTAAAGGAGATAATGAAATCTCTCTCTCAAAATATCAATTAAACTGAGGTGATTCTTCATCCTGTGGAGACTGCTTGGGTATGATCTCTCCCCAAAACAAGAGAGGAGCAATTTTATTTTCCGAGACAGCCTTCCTTTCTCAGTGAGTCCCAGAGGGTGACTGCTTTTTGGAGCTGGAAAATCACCCAATGACAGCATTTTAAACAGTAGCCGTTGTAGAGGCCACTAAGTCCGGGCGTCTTGTTCTGTGGACTGAGAAGCGGCGCTGCAGGGCGAAGGCCACCAACTTCTGACCTGTGTCACAGTCCCTCCTACTCCCACTTTTCCATATTTCCCAAACCGACGATGTCTGTCCTATTTTCAAGTGGCTGGGAAAATAACACCTCATGAAAATCAGATGGAATTCAAATCTTAGTGTTTATTAAAAAGTTTTACGACAACGTAGTTACAACCATTCATGGATGGACTCCTTTTATTTTTTGTTTGTTCTGTTCTTTGAGACAGTGTCTCGCTATGTGGCCCAGGCTGGCCTCGAACTCAAGGCGATCCTCCTGCCTCAGCCTCCTCAGTGCTGGGAATACAGGCGTGCACCACTATGCCCAGGTAACGTTACTCACAGCAGCCTAACGGTACAGGGACCCCGCTCAGTGGCGGTGTGGACCACTGAACCTAAAATACTCACTATCCGGGCCTGAACTTACAAAGCTTGCTGGACCCTGGACAAAACACCAAACCTAAAGTTAGAGCGGTTGGGTGTGGTCTTGGAAAAGAGGGTGCCTCAGTTTCCCAGTCTGCAAACTTTGGTGCCTCCCTGTAGATTGTGGGGAGAATCACACGGAGGTGTTCAGGACACCAGCACCTGACGTAAAGGAAGGTATTTCTACCGTTACCCAGGAGGCAGCCTGGCCCCAGGGGGTCACTGGTCGCAGCAGGTTTGTTAGCGGCTGAGCAAGAACGTCCTGTGCCTGCGTCTCTCGCCTTCTCTGCTCTCAGTACTGCCGGCACGGCGGGCGCAGGCCTGGGTTTCTGTGGTTGTGTTAAGCTGCTCATGGCCAATGGAGACAAATTCTTCTGTCCTCAGATTCCTTTCTGACCAGTGCTTTACCTACCATCGCCCAAACACCAGAGATCTTCAGGGTCCTACTTAAACCTCTAGAAATTAAGATTTTCTCCTTTCCTTCTAAAGATAAGTAAGAGAAGTCCCTACAACTCAAACCTAACAAATCTTTTTAAAAATGACTGTAAAGACCTTAGAAACAAGTAATTGAGCCGTGCACAGAGACCCCCACGATGGGAAGACTGCAGACTGGAGGCTACCAAGGGTGGCTGGTTACTGCCGGTCCAGCGTGGCCTGGGTGTCTCTTTTTCTCTGTATTAATCCTCGCACACGAACAACAAAGCATCCCAGGTTTTACTTACTCTAAGAAACTCCTAACCTGTAATGCCTACTTACTGGCTCTGGACCACTATCTCTGCTAACACTGTTCACAAAAGTACTTTCTCATTAAATCCACTCCATGTGCTGGTTGTGGTAGTGCATGCCTATAATCCCAGCACTGGAAAGGCTGAGGCAGGAGGATCTCTGTGAGTTTGAGGCCAGCCTGGGGTACACAGTGAGTTCAAGGCCAGCCTGGGCTGTATAATGAGATCTTGTCTCAAAAACAAAAATATGGCTGGGCATGTAGCTCAATGATCCCCATGCCTGCCTGGCAAGCACAAGGTCCTGAGTTCAATCCCTAATGCTACCAAAAAACTAAATGAAAACACATTAACAATAAACCCACTCATAAATCCGTGGTTCCTTGCCAGTTGACACACGATTTTAAACAATTACACGTTTGTCACTGCTGTGTAGTTGTTCTCTGATTTTTCCCTTTCCAAGCAGTAATCCTATCTTGCCATGGAACCTGTAATTCCTTAAAACTAGTCGTATACCTTGCTGCTATGGTTAGCCCTCCTCCGGGACTCGGTGGATGTCTACACAGTAGGTCTTCAATGAATGCTTCCTATATTAATAAATTAACAGCTACAAATATCTCTCCTAGAGTTTTCACTTTAAACATGAATCGACAACACCTTTGGAAACAATAACCTGTTAATACGCAGCACTATTTAAGTGGAAACACATCAGAAATGTCCGAGCGACTTCATTAAAACAGAGACTACAGCTTACAATAAAGAGATTAACTCTAGGTCAGACCCTTCCGGTCCCGGGCCCTGCGAAGTATCAGCGAGGGTAAAATCGTTTTACTTAGGTAAAACCTAAGTATTTTTCGTCGTCCTCGTCCAAAGGACCGTTCCTAAAATCCCCCTGGTGGGTAATTTTCACCCACATGTGTAACACCCCGGGGTGGCATTACCTGATAAATGGCTCCGGGAGTCGTATTTTATTAGGATGGCAGAGACGCAGCCAGCGTGCCCCGGGAAGGGGGTCTCCCCGTGAACTCTCTACAAAGACTTTCGTTTCCAACTTCCATTAAACGTCTGACCACCACGTTGCGTGGCTTGGGGGGAAACGCGTTTTGGCAAAACTATTCCAGGATCGCACGGACTGACGGTGTGAGACTATCCTGATTTGTTTTGTTGTGTTGTGTTTTGTTGGCAGTGTGGAGAAAAGACAGAGAAAGGGAGAGAGGAGTCGTGGGCCGACTTGCTGGTTGCCATGGCGGCGGGGCCGCTCTCGCACGCTCCGGCCTACCAGCAGAGTTCAGACGGGTCAACGCGTGACCGGCCCCGGCCCTCGGGTTAAAAGTTCAGGCAGCGATGGAAAAACCAATATGTCCACGCAGAGTATGCTGTACAATTTATTTCAATTTACATCAAGCCATGCATATAAAATTTAGATAAATTCCATTCAAATCTGATGCTGCCTGACACAATGTATGCAAACAGATGTCTGTGGGGCTTTTTCGGTGCTTTGGAAAACAACATTAAATTTAAAAATATGTCTATGGGATTTCTTTATTGAATTACAAAATGAACATAATTTTAACTTAAATGTCTTCGTTCTTTCTTCCCATTTTTTTTTCGTGGGGGGTCTTAATAAGTTCTCAGTTCTCAATCTACTCGATGTCATATTAAAGAGGATAATGTATATTTACAACTACAGCTTCAGTGTGATTGTAGTTATAGATTCTATTTATATCTCTTACCACTTTCCGCGAGTATTCGCTGATTGATGTTTCTGATTTATCGCCGGCCCCTCCGCGCTTCCCTCCTTCCCACCTGACCCAGGAGGAGGCTGCAGGGCGGCCGTCCGGCCACAAGGGGGCGCCCACGCCCCTGCTCCCGCGCCGCGGCCCGCACCTTGGGCGAGCGCTCCGGGCTGACTGCAATCCAGGGGCCAATTATTTACCTGTGACATGAATGGATCACGATCCGGCCCCTGACGCCCTGAGACGCGATGCAAAATTACTGCTAAAGAAGGGGAGAGAGAAAAAGGATCTTCCTGCTCTACCTAACTTCTTGCGCCTCCTTTCAGGGGAAACTAAGTTTGTCGCCCAGGAGCAGAGTCACACACAGGACAAGGTCAGACGTGAGAAAGTCGCAGCTCCGCCGTCTGGGAGCAGAGTTTTCACCGGGACTGGGCAGCGCTTTTCCCGGAGCCCGCGGCACACCGTGGGCAGCAACAGCCTTCCCCCGGCCAAGTCCTTCCTCATACGTCCCTGTCTGTCGCAGGAAGAAGCTGTTCAGGAAAGTTTTGTTCTCCTCATCTGAGAAATGGAGATCAAAATAGGATATGTTCCCTCATGGGATCTCGTCAGGATTAAATGAGTTAATATACGTGAGACAGTCACAGGGACTCTCGGTACAGGAGGGCTGGCTGTTCTGGTCATTATTTATCGGAGCTCTGGACCTTCCTGCTCGCAAGCGCTGCGATATAACCCTCTGAGCAAAATGAACTTTCATACATTTTGGCAGGATGTGAAGAGCAGAGTTTTTTAAATATCCGAGACTTCTTATCAAGGGTAACAGATGGAAACTGGGCTTTTTCTTCCTCAAGCATTTAAAGCAACCTAGGCATTTTCCCCCCTAATTCATGGGCTTGCTTTCAATATGACATTTGAAAAAGAAACTGCTGGCTTCCCAGCCCTGAGGTTTTGGACAACACTTCAGAAAGGCATCACTTTATACAGCAAACAGCCATTGGCATTGGTTCCAATCGCTTGGGTACGACGTTCATATTGCAAATATTTCACTTTCCTCTTTCACTATATCACTCAACCGAGTTTCTTGGTTAAGCCGCCTGTTAAACTGAGGACTTAGAAGTTCCCTGGCTCCAACACAAATAAACATCCCTGCGTTCTCGGGGAAGCACTCCACTGACAATTCCCTAGTAAATTTTCTAAAGGTCTACGTGACATCTTTAACTTCAGGCGGCCTCTAATAATTCAACCGTGAGCTAAGGTTTACGTGGACACAAAATCCTGCACTCACATAAATCCCTGTGTGTATAAGGAAGGCTCTAACACATAGAAATAAATATGTACATATGTGTCGGTGCGTGTATATACGTGTATGTCCACATGGATAGTCCCTCACAGCTCCCGTGTAGTGGGAGATACATATTCAGAAACCAGGCAAGATAATCCAAACAATTTCCAACAGCTAAGGAGAGGAGTGTGACATTTTTTAATACCTGCTAGACTGTCATATGACTCTTTATTATCTGTCAGCGACTACTAGGTGCCTAGTAGAAAAATGCTAGTCCTGATCCCGATCACTTATTTCTGTTTGGAATCACTTCCAGCCCAAGTCCGTGGCACTGCCTGCGGACGCTGCGCTGACCCCCGGCCTTCACCCCTAAGTGAAGCTGGACGGAGGGCGGCTGCGGGGAACCCTGTCTCGGTTTTGCCTGCACTCGCACAAGTCCGGCTTCTAAAGACCCTCTCCTCCACCTCCAGCGACCCGATGTACTATCGGAAGTGGTGTGTTTCGTCCCCAGCGGTGGTTTTTGCGGTGTGCGTCAACTTTCACTGTATTTTTCAAGCTTCTTTCTTTTCTGCCGGTCTCAGGCGTTGCTACCAGAACCCCCCGCAGAACAGCTGTACCGGAGAAACGCATCAATTCGTTATTTGTTACAGTGTGGGGGTATCTGTCCTATGGGCTTTCTAGCCAAAGGCTTGTATGTTTCCCAAGAGAAATTTACTTTCATGAGAGAAGAAAATTGAGGCAAATCACTGCTGTTAGAGGCTGCGGTCAGGGACACTGGCTTCTTGTCCTTCTGTACATGCAAAGAAAAAGCCCAGTCACAGAAACAGTCATGGTCCCAATCCATCCCTCATTCCCCCGATGTGAAAAATTACAAATGAAACCAAATTCTTCTCTGTCAATAAAATGCGCATGATTACAGCTGTTCATAGTTTCACCCTAATGAAGGGCTTCGTGTTTAATTGTGAGATTTATTAGAGACCGTACACGGCCGGGTACACGCAGAGCCGTTCATCGACATCTCAAATGCTGGTTGTTGATCCTGACGCCCATGATCATATTTCTTCATTTGAAACAAAAAAGCATTTGGGGAGAATGATTTTTTTTTTTTTTGCTTCCTCCAAATAAGAAATTAATAAATTCAATGGAGGGAATAAAAAGGATCGGTGGAAAATGTATTGATTTATGTATGAAAGGCAGGGGGTGGAAAATCAAGATGCTCTACGTATGTATTTATTTTGAAAGTCCACAATGCCCCATCCTGCTGGAAACAAGGGCGCTGATTGCCAGCTTTGTCTGATTTTACAGAGATCTCAGTCGAAGCTGGGTTCATAAACAGGTGAAATGATGGAGTTTATTGCGACGCACATCAACACTGAAACTAAATAACTGTGTTGCCATCTCGGCCCGCGGAAAGACGGATGGTAAACTTGACCTGCCGCTGGTACTATCCGATCGCCATTTTTTATCCCCCGCCGCCGCCCCCCAGGCTGAGCCGGGCTGAGTAAATGCTGGAGCACGGTCAGGTCAGGCCCGGGACCGGGTGAAACTCCGTTCACATTTGCATACAGGCGGGGCTTCACAATGAGAGCCCATCTGTCCCCGTCTCCCAGCACAAATCGAGTGTCACCGCTTGGCCATTAGGTGGAGGAGCGCTCGGCTCGGGTTACGGATATGGAACTGCTGATTTGGGTTTAAATACCTCATAACTGAAGACTTTTCATGAGATGGGAACAATGCGTGAACTCTGCGCTGCCCAGGAAATACCCTCTCCCCGCGCGGGGCACCCCCACCCTGCTCTGTCCACGGCCCGTACTGAAATGCTGTATTTTCCACTGTCTCTATTTTTGTATAAAAATTAGCCAGGCGGAATGTCACCATGTCCTAAATAATTGCTTTTTTTGGGGGGTGGGGGGAAGGGAAAGGGTAAGAGGTGGTCCGACCAGGGATCTTGTAAATAGAAAATGAACTCTGAACTCTGTATGCCCCCAAAGGTCATTAATATCACGCCTATGTTGTCCCTTGAACTTCTGCATTTTACCAGGGAGGACGTTTTAGTTGGCAGAGTTTAACCAAAGCGTGAACCGCCCCAGCCCTCTCTCCCTGCCCCCCAAATCCATTCAGCTGAGGGAAGCACCTGCCCCTAAAATCTCCTCTACTGTTTATTCCGAAATAGTTTATCAATCACCTCTATGTCAGACAGGGTTTTTTTGTTGTTGTTAAAATTCAGCAAGTACCTTCGAGTTTTAGAGTTTACAGATAGAAATCACATGATAGATACCAGGAAATTCACCAGCAAAAATACGGGCAGGCTTTCACTAAATGCCTTTTTGTCCTTTTTTATGGCCCGAGTCTCGGTCTATAAAAATCTTTCTAAGGATGATGGCACACGCAACGTGGTTTGGGCGACTTGTGTTTCTCTTTGGGATGCTGCTGGGTGTGTCGCGTGGATCCGGTGAATGTCCCCTCCGCCGCCGCCGCCAGGCCGGCTTGGCTGAGGCCTTGTGCTGAGCACGGCGCGCCACGGACACGCGCTCCGGGGCAGCGCAGAGGGACAGATCTGCCCGGTGTCCTCTGCTAGGGTTTCCAGCCAATACCAACAGCTGCGAAAGAAGGGCAAGCGCAAAGCTGATTGGGCGAGGAGGGATTTCTGAACCCCTAAGAACCTTCTCGATTGGCACCCAGGACGTGATGTCACGTCTTCCCTGACATCGCCATCTATTTTTTATAGCGTCTCCCGCACTGGGGTGACAGATGGTGTCCAGGATGTTGGAGGGCCATCGGACCCTAAAGTCTGCGTCTCCCCGGCTGGGGCTCCTTTACTGCTCTGTGAAACTGTGTTCTTATTGTCTGTCCTGTGAGGGGTACACCAGGCTAAAGAAAGGAGCGCAGGGCTTTGCCTGTTTCATCCCTTGCAAGGACATAGCAAACCTTAATGGTGGTTCTACAAGCATTCAAAAGGAGAATAGGAGAATAGCCCCTTTGTTTCAAGAGGAGGGTGGGTTTTGGCTCCACTTTGTCAAGTTTAAAGGGAAACTGGATTCAGGAAAGGGGGAGACAGACAGACAGACAGAGAGAGACAGAGAGAGAGAGAATTGGATTCGAGAGAGACTTGTGAATAACTTTTTGAAAGCTGTCTTCCTATTGGCTCCCATCCTCAACTCCCGTATTTTATTGTTGTTCTGTAAACAAGCCAGGAATTTGCGGTGGGGACTGTGGCCTTGTGGTACCTGGGAGAAGGGCTGTTTATTTGCATTGCACGAGGCCTCTTGTCAGTTCCAAAGCAGAAACCTTTGCTAGAAGGGAATCCAACAGGAGGAGTTTTCTGGGCACGGCGGGAGAAAGGCCCAGTCAGGGGCGGTGTCCCGAAGGGACACGAACCCAGGCTGACGTTTTCTTGTTCTAGAAAGACAGACTCACTCGTGTAGAGCAACTCTGGTTGCTGAGCCTCCCGTTACGCACTGCCCGCGGAGTGGGGGTATGAACAGGACCCGAACCTTGAACTGAGTTTCCCCTTTGACCTCGCGACCTTGGACAAGATTCCCCATGCGTTCCCCTTCAGACAAATTTCACCACAATTACAGTCTCTTCCACTTGAGTTAAAGATATATAATCATTGATTTGACCTAATTACCTGATGCGTCCCTCTCTGTGCAAGGTGGAAGCGAAATGTGTGAACAGCGGCTGACCCGTGAAGTTCTGATATCCAAGTTTTATTCTAATTATCATAAAGCACTTTCAGTCTTACTTTATTTTTCTCAAGTTTTCTTTTGGCCCCTTCCCTGAACCCTCGGTCCCTTCGGATTCAACAATGCCCCCTAGGTTCCAGGCTGCCTGGCAACAGCCCTCGAATGCATCTGGATGCCAGGTTCAAAATGTCATTTTTAAACAACAAAAAAGGCTCACTCTGCCTTAGAGTCGTCACAAATCCCTGTCCTTTCATGAAAACGTCTTCTGAGGAGATAAAAGAGGGGAAACAAGAAAGTTCCCACAAGGTTCTGAAATCCTCTGACATCCCAGCTTCGCTTTATTAGAATTTGGCCCCTTTTCCTCATAATTTACAAACTTCAGGTTAGAAGGTGGTACGATAAACTACAAAGGATTGTCTTTTTCATATGGAGAGACGGGGGGGTGTTTAGTGCCACAAAACCCAGCAACGACCTGCGTAAGAAAGCTTACATCATAGAGTACATTAAAAAAGAAATAAAGTATGTGATCCAAGAGCAAAACGAGAGTTGATTACAAAACTGTAGACATGTATGACTTTAAAATGAATGTGTGACTATTTCTCTTCACTTACACTTAATTTTTGAAGGAAATTAACTGAAAATACACAGTTTTCATTAGCTCCTCCTAGACAACTAAAGACAAAGACGAATTACAGACAGTTAAACGGCAGAGAGGAAAAAAGAGAAGTTGTTTTCACTTCTCCACGTCCTAGTTGACGTAGGTGTCGGCCCGAGAGTTTCTTCCAGAAGTGAACCGACATCCATTTTCCTTTCTATCGCTTTGGCCTCCAAACATTAGCACACCCCACAGGTAAAACTGCACGAGAAAGCTTGCAAAGCATATCAAGCCACTGCAAACACCCCAGGCAATTTCTGTCTTTTTCTTACCCAGAGTCTGCAACAACAAACAGTAACAAAAAAGCCCCTGTTGGGCCGGGGAGTTAGCTCAGTGGTTCCGGCGCCTGTCTTGCAAGCGCAAGGGCCCGGGTTCGATTTCCCGGTAACCACATAACAATACTGGGTGTGGAGACTCAACCCGGCAGCAACCAGTACCATATACCACAGTGCCGGGCGTGGTGGCTCACGCCTGTAATCCCAGCACTCGGGAGGCAGAGGCAGGAGGATTGTGATGTGAGTTTGAGGCTGAGCTTGGGGCCAGCCTGAACCACAAAAGCGAGACCCTGTCTCAAAAAACCTAAAAAAAAAAAAAAAAAAAAAGCCCCTGTTCATCTGACCGCCCAGTGGACCTGTCCGGAGCCCGGTGGACCTGTCCGGAGCTCTGGTGCCTCTCTGCAGTCAGGTACAAAACTATCAAGGGCAAAAAGTGTACAGAACACCGAGAGACAGTCAAAAAGTACCTAACCTCTGCTTCAACTGGTGCCCAGGGCCTGAGCTCACCGGGGCAGCGGAGAGGGGCCCCGGGATAGTTGAATGACGCACAGATGGACGGCAGAATGGTATCTAGTGTTGACTTCCCGGCGTGACAGGATAAATGGAAAATTTACACTGATGATAACGGCAAGATTGAGCCAAATAGGGATTGAAATGTTAGAATGGATTATTCAGGGGAAAAAGGGCTAAACAGAATGTCCCGGGCGTCGGGTGCCGGGAAATGAGCCTCTGGAGTTGAGATTCTTAATGTGCCGTGGTGACACCCGGGAATCGCCCGGCCTCCCCGTGCTGCCTCATTTCTATGGCAAGAAGAACTGCTGCTCTGCGGTGATAAGAGGAGGAATAAAAGCCCCCAAAATAATGATGGCAATTTCCAAAGAAGAGAGGCTGGAAGCCAGTGACAATCACTACCGCCTCTCCTAGAAACGGTGTTTTTCAAACTTCTGAGAATAGAT
>PVIR01044661.1:0-11110 GCA_004026965.1 Petromus typicus
ATCCTCAAGGTATGTCCATTTAAGTAGAAATGATTCAAACTTATCATTTTTTATGGCAGAGTAATACTCCATTCTGTAGAAGAACCACAGCTTTTTTATCCAGTCTCCAGTTGATGGACACTTGGGTTGTTTCCAAGATGTAGCAATCACAAATTGGGCTGCTATAAACATGGGTGCACATATGTCACTGTGATAGGAGAAGAAGGAACCCTTCTCCACTGTTGGTGGGACTGTAGACTCATACAACCCCTGTGAAAATCATTTTGGAGATTCCTCAAAAAGCTAGGATTGGAGGTTCCATTTGATCCAGCCATCGCTCTGTTAGGTATATACACAAAAGAATTAGATTTTCTAATGTTCAGTTTTTGGGTTGGAGTTCTGTGCCAACACAGTGAATGCACTTTGTCAGAATGTTGCTTTCTAGAAAGAAAAGAAAGAATTAAAGATTTTCTCTTCTTTCTCATGAATATATGTAACACCCTGTGGTTGCCTAGAGTTCAGGACAGGATTGCTCTGAGTTCATACTGGCTCTCCGTAGCCTTCTTCTTGGGCTACATAGACACTTGACCCTTGTTTCCTGAACGCCTTTCTAGTCTTTTTGCTCATGTCTCTTGGCTACGATTTCTTTATGTTTTGTACATTTTATATACACATTATGATCACAATCAACATTGAAAATTTGTACTAGTACATGACATGACTTAATACTCAATTTTTCCTGTCCCCTACCCCCCACAATCCCCTACCCCCTATATACTTAAGCTTTGTATGATTCCTTGATTGATGCCACATTCCAAGGGGGAACATTTACAGCACTGGTGTACAGCTGCTTCATCCCAATCTGTGGCAGCTCATAGGGAGGATCAAGATTTAATAATTTATTCTATAACCTTGCACCAAGGTTTTTATTAGAGAAACCAGATTATTCCATTGTGATACTCTTTGGAATATTTACCGCAGTTCTTCTCGAACAGAGCAGTCTTTGTGAGGTTGTATGTGGGCTGAGCATGGCTTCTCAAAGAGATATATGAAGGATAGTGAGACATTCTTTGCTTGCCAAGGATGATATTGATACAGAAACATTATGACAGTACACAGAAGTGCTCACTTGAGCTGTGGAAGTGGTGTTTGGGGATCATGGATGAAAGAATTTTTAACTGTATGGGGGGGATCAAGAAAGATTCTCAAAGATAATTTGCACCTTTGGTTTGGATAAAAAATTATTTATTCTAAATCTATCCTGTTTTTCTTCCGTTGAATCTAGTTCTAGAACTAGACAGATTTTTCCAAAGTGGAGATTGATCCTAGGTTCTTTGCACTCAGCTACTGAGCTAGGTCCTGTTTATTTAAGTCGTTGTTTAAAAGTTTGAAACATGGTCTCTCTATGTAGTCAAATTGCCCAGGCTAGACTCCAAGTTGTTACACTTCCACCTTGATTTCCTCAAGTGCTGATATTATAGCGATGGTTGAAAGTCTAATTAAGACATACAACTTTGTTGTTTCCTGAGAGCTTCTTTATCTTCTGTAACCATTCCTTGAGCCAGCCTTCAGACATTCTAAAACCTGTTATTTTAGGTTTCTCTCTTTCATGGTAGGAGACTGGCACATTTGCAGAATTGTATGCCTTGATGTTCAGTTTGTAAAACAGTTGTGGAAGCTCAATAAACAAATGTAGCTAATATCTTCAAATATTATAGAATATGAGATGAGTGAAATGATGCAGCCATTCTTGAACCTCAGTGCACTGCAGGGTGTTGTGGAAAGTCTACTGGAAGGGGCCTTTGAGATTTACCTTATCCAATCTCATCATTGTACAGATGGCAAAGCCAGGATCCAGAAAGATAACGCAGCTTTCACAGTGTACACAGTTAGCTTATTCCCCTGATCTTTGTGTGTTTCTAGTTGGTATTTGAAGATGGGCATGGGAGAGTTTGGGAGCTCACTGAAAGATGAAAGTGAAGTAATTATTTATCCTAATTAAAGGAGAATCTAAAACACTTGCTTAGAGCTTTTCTAAGTAACTGTTTATATAATTAATGCTGTTGCTCTTTCTCTTTTTCCTCCATGCCTCTGGGATTGGCTGCTCTGACCCACAGATTTATCTGCGGTGGACAGTGTTCCTTGTCTGTGGGTTGTTGGGTAATGATTTATTTTTGCAAGGGAACACTTGACAGGCATGGGTTGCATTAGTTCAGCTACAGAAACTTGATAATGAAGCCAGGGTTGAAGGGTTTGGTCTCTGTGAGCTCCCTAGCTTTGTTGTGATCCTTAGCTGCAGCGATACCCTAATCTCCATTAGTGATCTCACATGTGTGGGCTGTTGAATGCTGTGTGTGCCTGAAGGGAATAAGACAGGATCATTATCTCCAAAATCTCACTGACAATGGAACACCACACATGTAATAATGTTGATGATGATAATTATTATAGCAGCAAAGGCCCCGCCTTCTAATACCATAGCCTCAGTGTTAGGGTTTCAGTGTGCTTGGGAGGACATGAGCATTTAGTCCATTATACACAGGCTACACAGCCTGCCTAGGGTTGGAACCCAGATCTCTCAGACTTCAGTGTTCACAGTTTATTTGAACCAACCAGACTTACTAGCCTGAATACTTGATTATGCACTGCTTATCTCTGAGTTTCAACTCATGTATTAGTTTGGTCCACTTTTATCATTATTAAAGGATTGATGAGATTTATGGTCTTATGCTTACATGTGTGGACTCCAAGGCCAGAGCTCTTGGTTTCTAATCTTCACTCTACCACGTGGAGACTAACGCTGTGACCTAGAGAAAATTATCACATCTGTGTACCTCCTCTTTCACAAATGTAAAAGTGAAAGATAATTAGATACATTTATTAGATTTGGGGGAGTTAAATTAGTTCATACCAACACTTCATGAGAGGTAGTATTGCTGGGTGACAATAAGGAACTAATATCATCTGACTTAGCTGTTGCAAAATGTGTTTGTTTATACTGCCTTATTTCAGAATCCATTATTCTCAAGTTGCAAATGTGCACACTCAAACAGAGGCTGAGAAGGCCATGTAAGAACCAAGAGCTACTGTGGAATGTGGACTACAAGCAAGGGTATCCAATAATCAGAAATCAAAAACGTTTCAACTTTCTTCATCTCAGCCCCTTCTGTCCTCCTGGAGTGTGCTGGGAACTCACAGAAGCCCCCTGTACAATGTCCTTTGCTGGGAATATATAGCACGTCTATTGCCATCTCTCCTGTGGCCAGCCTCTTCCTAGGCTTGTTATCTGGCTCCAGTTTCCCATTAACAGAATCCCTAGGGAAAGAGCAGTTCCCTTATATTAGGTGTGAAGCTCTTGTTAATGATGAACTGATGGAGAGGTGCTTTTCTACATGAGGTGAATGGTCCTTTGATAATAGCATGCAAATCAGAGCAGAGGTTTTACTATTTTTCTGGGAGAGTAAGAACTACCTAGTCTCTCCTTTTTTCTTGTCTTACGAGAAACTGATATAGTCCAAGAATGTTATCTTTCCATTTTAATAGAACAACTCAAGCTATATGAATATGACAGATAGCTTTATTTTTTTTCCTTTACATTGTCTTTTGGTAGGTGATGAGCTTTAGAATGGGTCTCAAGGAGTCATTATAAGCTGTAGCCTATTCATGGCTCTATCAACTTCCACCTTATATACCAACGCCTCCTTGAGCTGGTTTGAGTGGTGAGAGTGTACTTTCAGCAGTGTTCCAAATCATCTTTACATGGAGTAACGCAACCTTCTTTACAGAGGTTTTATGATTTTATTTTCAGATGTCTTTGGATACTCTGACCTGAGCCTGGAGAAAGTACTGAGTTCTAGATGATCAGCAGAACTATAATTGGTTGTAGAAGATCTCTGCAGTCTGACCTATGCCCTGAGCAATTTGGCAGCCTCTTTATCTGCAGGTCAGGAGATAATGAAATCAGCTGCTTTTCCTGAGAGATGTGCCTGCATTTTCCAAGGAGTTTATCCCACAGTGATACATCTGTGTTTGTTAAAACACACAACAAGGAAGCTTGGGAGCCATCAGGTCATAGTTACATAGTCTCCTTATGATGGTCTGTGAGACATCTGAGAAAGGATCTCTGTTCTATATTAAAAGTGTGCTGTAGGGCTGGGGATCTAGCCCAGTGGTTCCGGTGCCTGCCTTGCAAGCACAAGGTCCTGAGTTTGATCACTGGTAACTACATACCGAAATTCCAGGCATGGTAACTCACGCCCATTAGCAGTTAGTACCACACACCACAATGCCAGATGTGGTAGCTCACGCCTATAATCCCAGCACTTGAGAGGCAGAGGCAGGAGGATTGCTGTGAGTTTGAGGCTTGTGTGGGCTACATAGTGAGCTCAGAGCCAGCCTGAACTACAAAAAGTGAGACCCTGTCTCACAAAAAATAATTGCTATAATTTTCTCCAAGGACTTTTTTGGGGAATTTTGTTAGATTCCTTCCCAAACTGCACATATTAAAAACTAATCAAAGTCATATTGACTTGGTTTTTTGCTTTTTCTTTTTGAGACAGGGTCTCGCTTTTGTGGTGCAGGTTGACCCTGAGCTCAGCCTCAAACTCACATCACAGCAATCCTCCTGCCTCTGCCTCCTGAGTGCTGGGATTACAGGCGTGAGCCACCATGCCCGGCACTGTGGTGTGTGGTACCGATTGCTGCTGGGCGTGAGTCTCCATACCCAGTACTGTATGCGGTTAACCGGGATCGAACCCAGGTCCTTGTGCTTGCAAGACAGGCACTGGAACCACTGAGCTAAATCCCCGGCCCCATGTTTACTTGTTGATTAAGATCCAGGGCCTGTCTCAACAAGCATAATCTCCTTTTGGGGTAAATTATTGAACACAAATACTTTGGATATAATTAATATAGTATACATATTTGAAAAAATAGTGTTTGTATTTTGTTTTAGTTGGGTGATTATAGACTCATAAAACTTGGTTATTTGCAGGGCTGTCCCTCAGCATTTTTTTTTTCTTTTCAAAAGCACATAATAGAGAAAAAAATATTCTGAATAGGGATAAATTTTGGGGGAGAAGAAAAGCAGTAACTGTTCAGTGCTTAGTAGATGTTGAGCATTGAGCTATATTGTTAGAGAAAAAAATTTTAAAGGACAGCTGTAAATAAAAATCATTTTTATTTTTACCAATAAAGAAATGAAGACTTAGGGACTTGATGGTTAGTGCTTTTGCTGAGCAGGGATTCCGACCGGTCTCTTTCAAGTATGTTCAGAGGTGTGGTATTGTTAAAGCGGAAGTTGGTCGGAGGCAGGATTTTAAGGAGTTGTAGGCCCTGGGCAGGGTGCTGTGTACTGAGGGGAGCAGTGGAGCCGACGCTGTCAGGTTTTCAAATGGCACCTTTTGTGTGAGTTGCCTCAGGCACTCGGCAGCCAGGGACCTTATTTTAGCAGAATTAAATTCTTTAATGGATTTTTCTCTTCTTGCCCTGAGAATATTTATGGTCTAAAAGAGAGCTTTCTTTTGAGGAAATTCTGTTTGCCACAACAAAAGGCTACAAGTTAATGTATTTCTAGTCTTGCGAAGGAAAAGAAAAAAGCGAAAAAAGCAATTATCCTCCTCCTCCTTCTTCTTCTTCTTCTTCTTCTTCTTCTTCTTCTTCTTCTTCTTCTTCTTCTTCTTCTTCTTCTTTTTGATATCAGACACTCTTCTAAGAAGTATTCTTCACATTGTCTTGTTGTGAATTTAGAATTTTGTGTCAAATGATTACCTTTGGAAAAAGCCAATGAAACCAACATTGGTAAGTGCTGATAAAGCATCGGTAACGCAGCCGTGCGATTCTGCGCGTCAAACTTCGGGTCCTAAAGGCCTGAATGTGAGTGTGAAGGTGGAGGCCTTCCCCCTTCCTGCTTTTAATCCATGGAGCTTGAATATTAACATTTCAGGTGAAATACAGGTTTCAGACTTGCAAATTTTTGTCATGAAATCAAAGGGAATAGAGAATTGTGAGAGCCGAGGGGGAGTATGTGGGAGATAAGAGGACCTCTTAGTGTCAGTGGGATGGAAATCAACAGGATAATGAGGATTGCCAGGGTAAATAATTTCCATTTTATCCCCAATAAGAATATTCCCTCTCTCACCTTTCAAATTCCCTGTTCACCTCCTGTGCATCCGAAACAAGTGATTATCTACTCTTCATTCCTGAAACAAGCCCTGAAGTAGAGTAGTTACGGAATTCTGAAGCGTTTTTCTCTGGGGTCCTTTGTCCTAAGCTGGTAGACCACGGACATTAACATGTATGTTGGTTTTCTACATGTTTTGCAAAGCTCTATTTGTTTTTATCATTGGAATTTGTGAGCACAGTTACACCTTTCCAAGTATATTAGATATTCTTATCCTGGGGATTCGTAGACAACTCTGGAATTTCTGCAGAAAAACAGGAGATTCTGTATAATGTGTCCAGTGAAAGCCAGCAGAAACGCAAAAGGAAACAGAGAGGCTGTAGCTACACTTCTTTTGTAAAGGACATTTTTTTCCCTGTCTTCCTTTATAGTACAGATTCTGACTCTTTCTCTGGCCCACAAGACAGAGATAGCCTTGCAGTGTTTAAAAAAGTGACACGAGTATATGGCATGAATTTATCCCTCTTGTATATAAAGACTGAAGTGAGTGTACCAGTTAAGCCAAATCATGCAGAGATTAAGAAAACATACTGCCTATGTTGCTCTTGGTGTTCAGTGGCTGTAGTGATGTTCACATCTGGCGAGGGTGGTACTTATCACTTATCTGCTCTCATAAGCAATGAGCTTCTTAACCACCTAGCAGGCACATCTTTTCTCTGTCTTTCTTTTTCAGGTGTATGGAAAGCACTACAGGTCGAAATAAAATCAGCAGAAGGAGCAGCGGTTTCTGGGATGGACATCAAAGGTGGCTGTGCAGCCCTCAGCCCTCAGTGTGCATCATCATAAGGCACATTTACGTGCACCCTTTGTCCTCTGTCTCCCCACCATGTTCTGCTGGATTTAGAAACTTGGGTTGACATAGTTGCCATTAAAGATTAGCCCTTGAAAACAAAAATAAGTGTTGGCTATTGTGATTTATAACAGAAGCCATCACACAATCTAGTGACAGAATCAGGTGGAATAATAACTTATTTTTGATAGAAAAGTATTTTGAAGAACTGAACATAATTATAGCCATAAAAATGAAGTATATGATGTAAAGAATTTCCTGATTAATATGGTTTTAGAAAACTATGCACGATCTGGAAGTGCATTTAATAATCTATTTATTCACTGATTCTGCATTTTATTTTTATTTTTTAAAATTGATTTTATTTGTACACTTTATGCATACAATATGAATTCAACATTGAGAATTTGTACCGGTACATGATACATCTTGACTCTCATTTTTCCCCTTCCCCATCCCTCCCTGCAACCATGTAGCAGGCATGTATAACATTACCTATCATACATTTTGGCATTCATTTACACCTTCCTTTTTTCATACTATACAAAAGATACAGTATTTACATATCTGTGTCCTATTTACTTCACTTATGAATATGTTCTCGAGGTACATCCATTTGAGCATAAATGACTGAAATTTGTCATTCTGTATGGCTCCCCTTTATAAGAAAGACACATCTTCTTTATCAAGTCTCCAGTTGATGGGCACTTGGGCTGTTTTCAGGATTTAACTATTACAAACTGAACTGCTATAAACATGGATGCACATATGCCACTGTGGTATAATTCTCTTAATTCTTTTGTGTATATATCTAGCAGCGGAATAGCAGGGTCATATGGGTTCTCGAATCCTAGTTTTTTAAGGAATCTCCTCACCGATCTCCACAATGGTTACACAAGTCTACATTCCCACTATGAGTGGAGAAGGGTTCCTTTCTCCTCACAGCTCCACCAACATTTGTTGTTTGATGATTTTGTGATAGCAGCTATTCTTTGTGAAATGAAACTCAAATGATTCTATATATTGGAGTCTTGAAGTTCTTTCGTTATCTTGGACCTTGATGAGAACATATACAATTTATTTTTGCGTTCATAAGACTGCAGCTTCTTGAACTCAAATATTATGTTACTTGCAATTATAGCCTCAGTATTTGGTATTGTGCCTCCTATGTAGTAAAAGATCAGTGAGTATTCTTTAAAGAAATGACTAACAACATATATACTCTACAGACACAAAGATAGTCTAGTGCATTGTTACACTTATAACTGTGAAAAGGTCAATTTGAATAGTTTAGTTTGAATTGTGGAAATATGTAAAAAACTATGTTATGTTCTATTTGGCCAGCAAGGTTGGGTGTTTTCAGGGAGATCGCTTGTAGGTATTGCTTTAATCAATAAATTCAATTACTGAGAAACTAAATTTGAAATGCATTTTCTTGAATAGGCCTAAAAAATACCTAAGAACTATTCCATTTCTTAAGCTTATATGCACTTCAACTCTAGTTTTAAAAAATTATACTTATGGTAACTTTACATATAACAAGTTGGTGTAAATCTGGCTGCAGCTTAGGTAACCAGCTAGTGACCGAGATAATTCCTCTTGTAAGATGCTGAGTTTCAGTTCTCAAAACCAGGGACTATTTGAATTTTAATTTTGAGATAATTTTCATTTAGGAAAAATTGATTGTTCTTTTAGATGCCTCTGTTATACAATGAATATTTCTGAACTAAGTTGAGTACTAAAACTTTTAGATAAGGAAAAAAAACCCTGATTATTTTCTGTTGGCCAGGAGTATGTTGTATTCTGATGTATAGGTTTACAGAGATAACTTTTCATCAGTAGCTGTATTTTTCTTAGTTGCCCCTATTTCTTCTACCCCCCCCCCCAAAGCAAGCATGAACTGAATACTTATCATCTCCCAAACCTTTCCAAAGTTTTAGAACCTCCTAAATCTTTCCAAGTTAAACCCAAAATCCTGTATCTGTGGACTGAGACTTCTAAGAAGACGTGTGCTCCCCACCCTGGGAGCAGATGCTGCACCTGGAGTGTGTCTCCTTTGTTTTAAGTGCTATGGGAAGAGGATGGCAACACTTTACCACAAACATATTTCTACATTTGAATATATAAATGATAGAATTCCTTCCCTATTGTAAGTTTCTGCCTGACAGGTGGGCTCAGAAAACATCTCTCCCTAAAACTGAAATGTTGATATAAATATCTGAAGAAAAATTCTAATCACAGTATACATTGAACAGGCTTACTGATCTTGTATACCTGGAAAAAGATTTTCAAACAGACTCTGTCAGCTCAGCCTTAGCATTCCTTGTCAAACAAAAGCATGCCTAAAGACACATTTCAAAAGCAGATGGTGCAGCTCTTGCTAACCTGCAGAAAATCGAAAAGGAACTCAGAGGCCAAGAACAAACAGAATAGGGAACCAATGAGGAATGGCGTGCAGTTCTGAAAAACTGTTTCAGAGAACCAAATATGTTTTAAAAAGACCCCATCAATAATTAAGCATCAAGCATAAGTGTAGCAAGTCAAATTCCATTTTTCATTTGCTATGATTGTCTTCAGATTTGTAATGAAGAAATGAAATTATTGACTCAGCCTTAGCAAAAAGGAGCTGCTGCTCTTAATATGAAGGATAGAATGGGAAAAGCAGGATAGGAGAGGGAAAGAAATCTTATTTTTACAGGAAATGCTTGCACAACTTCATGCATTACAGTTACATCAAAATTCAAACATTTCACTCAACTCTAGCTGATTTAAAAGCAGCACAAATCATAATAGTTAAATCTTTGAAGAGGCCTATCTGCCCACTGACAGATAAATGGATAAAGACAATGTGGAATATCACAATGGAGTATTATTTTGTCATAAAGGAAGATAAACTTAAGTCATTTGTAGGAAAATGGATGTACCTTCAGACCTTAATGTTGAGTGAATAGGAAGTGGGTATTTCCCACTTCTATTTTGATCTTTCTCAAATTGGAAGTGGATGAAGATGTGGTGGAGGAGAGAGGGAGGATAGCGAAAGGCAGCAGGAAAAAAAAAAGGAATTAAGACGAGTTATGTACATGTACCAAGTCCACATGAGAAACGTTAATGTTATGTACTGCAAACACATGCTCATAAAGATTAAAAATTTAAAAACACTTCTCTGAGTTTTTAAAAAAGCAACACCCTCTTTCTCTGCTCCAATTTATGTGACTGAACTTCAGTGGAGTCTTCGGTGGTTTGGTAGTGTTCTACCTAACATGGCATGAGCCTGAACTTATTGCTGTTCAAAGCAAATCACATGGTTTCTGATTTGCAAAATTAACAAGAAAAAATTGTTATTTGAAATGCAAGTGAGCGGAGATACTTATACTTGCCTCTATGCTTCTGTTCGTTACTTATGTGAGGCAGAAAAACGTGGGCTTTCATGGACATTGTACCATCACACATAGCCTATGGTAAAAGCATAGAGGGCTTATGGAAAAAAATGAGAATTGAGTTGTGTCCTGTCCTGGTACAAATTCTCATTGTTGAGTGCAATCATGATGTGTATATGTAATGTACCAATAAAGATTTCAATTAAAAAAAAAGTATAGAGGAGTCTGCGTCACTGAATCGGCGCCGGGTTTGGAGTTTACTTGTCTCTAGGCCCACACCGGAAGAGCACCCAGGGACTGAGTTAAGCAGTGGGCGGCTCGGGGAAACGGCGACTGTGGCACCGAGTCTATGTCACCAAATCTGTGCCGGGGTTAGAGCTTACTGGCCTCAAGGCCTATGCCGAAAGAGCACCCAGGGACTGAGTTTAGCAGCGGGCAGCTCGGGAAGCGGTGACTGAGGCACCGAGTCTGCATCACTGAATCTGCGCCGGGTTTGGAGCTTGCTGGCTTCTAGGCCTACGCCAGAAGAGCGCCCAGGGACTGAGGTTAGCAGGTCAGAGTCTGATTTTCTCCACAGTAACTGCAGAAGCACATCCAGTCAGCTTGTATTGGTGAGTAGGTGAGCCTGTTGAAACAACAGCCCCTAACATTGCAACTGCACAGGGCCTACAGCCTACTGGCCTCCAGGCCAAATGCACAAGTAAGCCCAGAGACTCTGTATTTCTGAGGAGGTGGGCCCATTGCAACCTGAGACAGTGCCATTGTAGCAGTTCAGGAGCCACA
>PVIR01044662.1:0-11100 GCA_004026965.1 Petromus typicus
GGGTCTCCACACCCAGTACTGTTATGTGGTTACCGGGGAATCGAACCCGGGCCCTTGCGCTTGTGAGACAGGCGCCGGAACCACTGAGCTAACTCCCCGGCCTTGACTATGATTTTTTAAAAACTTTTTCCCCTTTATTGTTCTACACATTTCCTTTAATCTCTCACATAGGTTTTATTTTCTTACTTGCAGAATCTAGTTGTTTTGGTTGCTTGGTTTTTGTGTGAGACTGAGTCTTGCTATGTAGAATGGTCTTCCTACACTAGAAAGGTCTTAAACCCACAGCCTTCCTGCCTTAGCCTCCTGAGTGCCAGAATTACAGGCGCACACCACCAAGCCCAGAAAGATCATCTTTTGTTGTTTTCTTTATAGTGCTGAAGTTTGAACCCAGAACCTTGCACCTGCTAGACAGGTGGTTTACCACTGAGCTGCCCTCTGCCCGGATTCTGTTTTCGTGTAACATATTAGAAAAAGCAAACAATTTACTTCTGCTCTCTTTAGCATTGCCTTACCCATGTTGCTGTTCTTTTTTTTCCTGATGGCCTCCGGTGAGTTAGTCTGAATCTCACCATTTCCTCTGAGGTGTTCCAGGTTCCACCATGGCTTCTGCTGAGCTTTCACGTGGAGTAGTGGGAAGACGTGGGCAAACAACCCCACCTCTCTTCCTCAGCTCGGAAGAGCTTCTTAAGGAGTAGAGGACAGGGCAGCAGTTTGTTCCGGGAGTGACTGAGCACTGACAGTCGCACTCTGACGTTCTAACACACTTCTTTCTTTTGTGTGTATTTACAGGGCTTTCATTGTCACAGGGCAGACATACACACGGAAGGTGGACATCGAGGTGCTGTGCGTGCTGGCGAGCTTGGGGGCATCGGTGCATAAGGTGAGGGTGCAGCGGTGAGCATGAGAGGCGCGAGCGTGAGGCAGCACAACAGACTGTCCCACTCCTCTCTCTCAGTCCTACACCAGTTCTGATAGTTGGGTAAGTTCAAGTACGTCAGAGGCACAGACTAGTTCCAGCATTCTCTTCTCAAGTTACTCTCAGAGCCAGGGCGTGGAGTAGAGGACAGAGCAGGTACACACCTGTACCCCAGTACTTGGGAGGCTGAAGCAGGAGGATTACCCCAAGACCAGCACATGCAGAGATGTCTCTCTCACCAGCCTCGGTCTTGCTGTCAGCTGTCCTCACGGCCGGCGAGTGGACTGATTGATGCCTGTTCCCCCGCTTCCCCCAGATTTGCACTGACATCCGCCTTCTGGCAAACCTGAAGGAGATGGAGGAGCCCTTTGAAAAGCAGCAGATCGGTGAGTGTATCTGGAGACCCAGGAGTCCCTGGCATTGCTGAAGCAGCATGTAGACTCATGCTACGCTCACCCAGCCCCATACCCACGCAACTACTGCCCCTGAAGTCTTCCTGCCTTTGCCTCCCATCTCTTCGCACGGACAGGCTCCAGTGCGATGCCATACAAGCGGAACCCCATGCGCTCGGAGCGGTGCTGCAGCCTTGCCCGTCACCTCATGGGCCTTGTCATGGACCCACTGCAGACAGCGTCTGTGCAGTGGTTTGAACGCACACTGGACGACAGTGCCAACCGGTTAGTGACTCGAGTCTGTCGTGCGGAGTGCTGGGTACCAGAGGAGGTTCCTGGAAACAGAGGGACTCCGTGTTCTATCTCCCCGAAGCACCCAGAGTCTAGCAGAGAGGCGAGAACAAAGGACCTGGAGGTGTGCTCAGGTCGGGGTGCAAACTGCAGCACTGCAGAGATGAAGAACAGCAGAGAGAGCAACGAGAGCAAGGACATGGCGTGGTGTGCCTGAAGTCACAGCCACGTGGGAGGCTGAGGCAGGAGAATTGCTTAGGGGTTGAAAGTCAGCTTGGGTAATAGGAGAGCCTGTCTCAAAGAAGAAAGAAGTGCGGTAGTGTTAAGATGTATTCACTGCGTCCCTGGGAGCAAGAACGGCATGAAAGGGCTCCTGGAGCATTCCGAGCAGAAGACAAATTAAGGAGTTGCTAGTAGCTGGGTAGCACCGAGGAGTGAAGTTGGAATGTGGCGGGAGAGAAGGCAGGCCTTGATCACGGGTGGGAGCCAGCTTAAAGAGCACCCCCCCCCCGGCTTTGGGTGCTACTCTAGAAGCAGGTGGGCAGCAGCTGTGTGTCCTGGCGCAGGGCCTTCTGGAAGAGTCACGAGGCAGGCAGATCAGAGGACATTTCAGCACCTCTGTGGTGCCCGCACCGCGTGGTTTTCTGCTGCTTCCCGCCCGTACTCATCTGCAGCAGACTCATGTTGCTCCCAAGTGCTTGCATGGTGCTAAGAACTTCTCAAGTGGAAACACACGCGGACCTCAACATCCTCAGTCAGAGTCAGCCACTGACTTCATTCGTCTCTCAGTATTTGAGGGGGACCCCCCACAAAACCACATCTTTAGTGCTTCACCCCTTATGCAACATGGTACAATATTTCCACATAACATACACATGTCCTCTCATGTGTTTTTTTTTTTAAGACATGATCTCGCTAAACAGTACAGTATGGCCTGCCTCTAAGGTGCAGCAATCCTCCTGCCTCAGCCTCCTGTGTGTTGGGATTACAGGTGTGTACCACCACAGCCTGCACTTCCACGTATTTTAAATCAGACTCAATTACCTAATACCTAATACAAGTGCTATATACCATCAATAATTATGATACTGTATTTAGAGAACAAGAAAAACAGTATGTTCACTATACATACAAGGGTTTTTTTGAAATATTGTACACGCAGAGTTGGTTGAGTGGCTGGATGCAGACCCTTGGTATCTGAGGGCCAACTGTGTTTTAGGAGGGTGTGTCCTAATCTGGTTTGCCTGGTAAACATCCCTGGCCACTGGCAGAGGTGACACACGTCTATAATCCCAGCTACTCAGGGGGCCGGCCAGGCCATTTAGCAATACTTTATCTCAAAAAGCAAAAAGAGGAAGCTGGGGAAAAATAATTAAAGAGGGCTGAGGAGCTCAGTAGTGAGCTACTTGCTTAGTACGCCTGAATCATCAAGGTTCCATCCTCAGTGTTGGAAAAAAAACTAAACCTGGCAACAGTTTGGAGAGTCAGCCCTCCAGAGTCAGGGATCCAGGCAGAAAAGTTAGGTGACCTTGCAAAGGGAAAGAAAGCATGTGAGCTGTCAGTGGCAGGAGGCCCATCTCAGAACTCGGTGTCCATGCTCGCGCCACCTACTGAGGCAAGAGCCTTGGCTGAGGGAAGAGCCTGGGCTTGAGTGGGGAGCAGGGAGTGAGGAAGGCCAAGTTCGGTGGGACGGTGGTACCTGTGCATCAGCCGAGGGGAGCGCTCGGGTATAAGCTTTGCACTAGAGGTGCTGGTAGATGAGAGGCTCAGGACCAGGTGGTGGGTGGAGTCTCTCGAAAGTGAAAGGTGTTGTGGGGCAGTGCTCAGCCTCCTTGGCCACACCCCACTGGGCCCTAAGGGCCCTAAAGACCATGTTTGTTTAAAGGGCTAATCAGGTGGCTATTTGTTTTGTAGCCGTATCTGCTTGGCCGAGGCGTTCCTCACTGCGGACACCATACTGAATACGCTGCAGAATATTTCTGAAGGATTGGTGGTGTACCCCAAAGTAAGAGACCTTCACGTGCAGTTGAGCATGGGGGATGAGTTAGCCATGGGGAGGCGCATCCTCTGGCATGAGTGTGTCCCCTGTATTCTGGTCTGGGAGGAGTTCGTGACCTAAGCCCCAGGGAACAAGTTCTGTGTGACTCACAGGTATGGCTGTGAAACAAGAGAAAACAATACCTTGCGTGGCCTGGTCCGTCTGCTAGCTTGCGACTAGCAGGCAGGTGCATTTCCATCTTGCACTCGGCTCTTGGGACTTGGTGCCAATTTTAACACATTTTAGGAGTTCAGGTTTTGAGAACTATTGTTTTGAAGCAGCTTCTGGAGGTTTCTTTAAGCCAGCATTCCTGTTTTTAAAATGAAAATCTTGAGTTTGTGAGAAAACTGACAAATACAACATAAAATAAAACAACTCATTACCCTCTCGCTAGCTGTGTAAGAAATGGTAGCTGCTGTGCATTTAGCTTGACACAGTTGGTATCCTGTGTGTGTGTGTGTGTGTGTGTGTGTGAGTGTGTGTGTTGACTCTGTAACTTTGAGGCATCTGTCTTGGCTTTGTTTTCTTCTTTTCTTCTAGGTCATTGAACGGCGCATTCGGCAGGAGCTTCCTTTCATGGCCACAGAGAACATCATTATGGCCATGGTCAAAGCGGGAGGTAGCCGTCAGGTGCGTGGCTGCTGGTGCCCCTGAGGAAACTGAGAGAGTGCACTCTCACCCTGGGGAGGATGGGGAAGGAAGGTGTTTCTCTCATGACCTAAGTCACGATACTTTTACAGAGCAGGGACCAAATTCTGCCATCTCTGGAGGATTTGTGTTGAACTCATTTTGTTAGAAATGAGTCACTACTGGGTGTAGCTGCCCACTTCCATAATCCCATCACTCAGGAGGCTGAGGCAGGAGGATCACCATCAGTTTGAAGCCAGTCTAGGCTACATAGTGAGTTCAAGGCAAACCCGAATCACATAGTGAGATCCTGTTTGCAAAACAAAGAGGAATCACATGATCACCTCTAGAAAGGTCCAGTCTTAGGCAAGGAATTAGTTTGGGAAGTAAGCAGAAAGCAAGAGCAAAGGACTCGTGAGGCTTTTAAGAGCAGTGTCGACCACTTGGTCCACTGCGATATGAGAGTCGAGGCCCTGGTGGGATCAGTGTAAAGGGTCCCCAGCCCTCAGGGCTTCCCTGTGTGCCATGTGCTGTCTTCCTCCTGTCGACAGCGAACTGTCTGCCTCCCGTTCTCCCAGGACTGCCACGAGAAAATCAGAGTGCTTTCCCAGCAGGCTGCTGCTGTGGTGAAGCAGGAAGGGGGCGACAACGACCTCATAGAGCGGATCCAGGCAGATGCCTACTTCAGTCCCGTCCACTCCCAGCTGGATCGTTTGCTGGACCCCTCTTCCTTCACGGGCCGGGCGTCCCAGCAGGTGAGGACTCTGCCTGGGGCTTCTTCTGCCCTGCTGGGGTGCAGAACTAGGATATTATTCTCGATATCTTTTATGGATATTATTCTTTTTTTGAAAGAGAGAGAGAGTCTCACTTTGTGGTTCAGGCTGGCCTGGAATCACTGAGCTAAATCCCCGACCCCCTATGGATGTTATTCTTGATATCTTTTAAGTGTAAATGGGGCTGATTATTTCACCTCTGAATTTCTCAGAAATTTCTTCATCTCACAGTGGAGTTGTGCTAAGTGCCTGCCTCGCACACTGTACAGTACATGATAGCTGCTCAGTAGGACTTGGCGTTTTTTCTTTTGAATTATTAGAATTAAAAATTAAAGAAGAATTAAAAATTTTTTACTGAGTATGTAATGTGTCCAGTAAGTTTTTCAAATACTATATCTTTAAGGATTTAAAGATGCATAGACAAATCTAAGAGCCTGAGGCAGGAGGATCACAAGTAACAGTCCAGCCTGAAGAATTTAGCAGCTTAGCAAGACCTTGTCTGAAATTTTAAAATGGGGCTGGAGACATAGCTGGGTGCAGAGGTCCTGGGGAGGGGCTGGGGTTGTAGCTCAGTGGTGCTGCTCTCACCTGCCTGGCAAGTGCAAAGTCCTGAGTTTGATCCCTGGCTCTGCAAATAAATAAATAAATAAATAGTACCTGGGCAAGGATCATGGCTGGCCTAGCCAGATTTGTGACAGGCAGTTGAGGGAATAGATGCTCACTGGTGAAATAAGACTTTATCCAGTGGTCTTGGTGACATTGAAACGCATCATTTTGACCCTTGCCTTTGTCTAGCATGTGCTTTCCTCTTTGGCAGGTTCAGAGATTCCTGGAGGAGGAGGTTGATCCCCTGTTGAAACCTTACGCAAGTGTGATGAAAGTGAAAGTAGAATTGAGTCTGTAGAGTCGGAAGCTGAATAAACGAAGTCATTGATGCTTTATTAATTTTATTACTGGGACATGAAGAGAGTTTGTGTGTACCTCAAGAGGTGTGACCAAAACTTACAAGGGCAGCTCCTCCCCACCATGCTTCCATGTATCTCAGGCCTGACAGTGCAGAAACAGAGTGTATTGTAGTTGACATTGTGTTTTCCAGCAGCACAAACCTGCCTAATTGTAGCTGATACGTCTTTTCTGTTCCCCCAAGGTAAATTTTCCAGCTACCTCATGTCTAAAAATGGGGCTTATATTGCAATAAACCCATCGTAAGTCAAAATGCACTTATCCCGGTAACCTGTCAAATATCGCAGCTTAGGGCCAGGGATTTAGTTCAGTGGTTCCGGCGCCTGTCTTGCAAATACCAGGGCCTGGGTTTGATCCCCGGTAGCCACATACAATACTGGGCGTGGAGACTCACCCCAGCAGCAATCAGTACCACATACCACAGTGCTGGGCGTGGTGGCTCACGCCTGTCATCCCAGCACTCGGGAGGCAGAGGCAGGAGGATTGCTGTGATGTGAGTTTGAGGCTGAGCTCAGGGCCAGCCTGAACCACAAAGCGAGACCCTGTCTCAAAAAACCTGAAAAAAAAAAACATCGCAGCTTAGCCCCATCTACCCAAAATGCACTTAGAACCCTACACCTGCGGCTGGGCAAAATCACCTCACACTAAGCCCTTGCTGCCAAGTGTCGCTGGGTCATACTGTCCCCCTCACGGAGTAAAGTAAATCGAACCCTCCTGAGCTGGGACTTCCTCGTCTAACGTAGCCAAAAAATTCTCAAGAAGGTGGATTTGACCTGAGTCTAGCAAAATAACCCCGAGTTGGTGACTTAATGCAGTCGTATTGGCTAAAATAAGTAATGAAATTTGAAGCAACCTCCCGTCAAAAAAAAAGTGATTATCAGGCTAGGTCGGCTCAAGCTGGGCCTGCTGTTATATCAGCTTTTGATCAGGAGAATGCTGATTAGCCACGTTGATTTTATCGCAGCACCCGGCAGTCGCTAAGCCTTCCTGTATGGACTGGTGCTGACTGAACCAGCAGAGAAGACTTGTGAATCACCCACGCGGCAGGAACGCGCTAGAGTTCAGGTGACTCACTCTGCTCCTTTTCAGCATCCAGGAAAGCGAGAGCCACTGAGTGCGGTGGCACATGCTTGTGGTCCGAGCCCTCTGGGAGGCAGAGGCAGGAGGATGGCAAGTTTGAGCCCAAGCTGGGCAACTAACTTGAGAAAAAAAAATGAAGATTTTTACTTGGCAAAATAACATTTCATCTGATAAATGTCAATGAGTATAGGGGCACATGCTTGTAATGCCAACATTCAGGAGGCTGAGGCAGAAAGATCTTGGCAGGTTTGAAGTCAGCCTGAGCTACACATTGAATTCAAGACCAATCTAAACTATATAGTGAGTGTGTGTGTGTGTGCACACGTGCACAACTAAATAAGAACCGTATTCCTATAAGAAACGGAGAAAGGATATCAGGGCTCCTTGTCCAGGTGAAAGAAAACCTGCGTTTGTCTACACTGTGAGCTGATGGCTGTCCCGAGGGGTAAAACAGACAAGTGTCCACTATTTAGGATCTGAAACTGTCTAGGACGCAGACAGAAGAGCTGCTAAGGGTTTCCTTACCAGAGAAGATGGCCTGGTTAGCAGGAGTATCATAAAGGAGAAGAGCTGCATTGCCCCCATTTGTATCTTGTTAAACGTAGCCCAGAGCGGGCCAGGGATTTAGCTCAGTGGTTCCAGCACCTGCTTTACAAGCACAGGTCCCCAAATTCGATCTGGTAACCCCACACAACAGTGCCGGTGTGGTGGCTCACGCCTGTCATCCCAGCACTCGGGAGGCAGAGGCAGGAGGATTGCTGTGAGTTCAAGGCTCGCTTGGGTTACATAGTGAGTTCAGGGCTAGCCTGTATTCTAAAGCGAGACCCTGTTTCAAAAACAAAACAGAACCAAAATAGCCAAAAAAGAAGAGTTCCACCGACTAGAAAAGGAACAGTGGATGATAATCCAGATCAACCAGAATCCAGACAACTCGGCACGTCAAGTGTGGATGGCACAGAGCCATCAGAAAGTGCGCTGAACACACACAACCATAGAACAGTACTCCCTTGTTAGTCGTCTTGTAAAAATCCAGACGGATGTTTGAAATACTGGGACTGGCACAAGGGAATTAAGGCAAGTTCTGATTAGGCCTTATTTCTACTTCCTTCCCTGGTGCTGGCTGGCCAGGAAGCAGCTACTATCAGCATATCTGTAATCTGAGAATTTCTGTTACATGCTAGACGAACTGGGGATATCGATACCACGGAGCAATCTTGTCCTGCAATTAGGGAAGGTTTCCGGTCTCCAGTGGCTGGTGGTTTGGCTTGCATCCCTTCCTGGGCTATTTCAGTGGGTGGGTTTGTTTGCCTGTCCTCTATTTCCTCTTTTGTTCTCTTGTTTTTATACATACTAGAAACTGTTAAATATAATTTTGTAATCTAAGTTTATTTTCCCTTGTAACATTTTAGAAGCATTCGAGTAAGCAGCCAGTTGGCTGGAAGATAGAACACTTGGCCTCTAAGACTGTACTAAAGTCGGGGTCGTAGACTCCAGGCTCAGAACCACCAGGACGTCAGGGTCTGGGCAGCCTTCTGCTTAGCTTTGAACACCTCTTGATACCATCTTCTGCTGATCCTAGATTTCATTTAAAAACCAGGGTAGTGGGGATTTAGCTCAGTGGTTGTGGCGCCTGCCTGGCAAGTGCAAGGTCCCAAGTTCAATCCTCAGTAACCACATACAACAATGCCGGGCGTGGTGGCTCACATCTGGCCTGTAATCCACTTGGGAGGCAGAGGCAGGACGATTTCTGAGTTCAAGGCTGAGTTCAGGACCATCCTGAACTACAGAGTGAGACCCTTTCTCAAAATAAACCACACAACAGGGTCAGATGTTTGTAAATACACCCAGAAGTGGAAGCCTAAGGGTTAGGAGCTTCTGGGATGGTGTAAATCCTGGGTGAGTGTGAGAGTTCAGTAAGGCTAGAATGGCAGTATTTGGATCTGACTGGAAGCTACGCAGAAAATGTCATTTTCAACCTGGAGTGGTCCCAGCATTCAGGAGGCTGAGACAGAGGGATCACCTGAGGCCAGCCTGAAGTACTTAGAGCAAGACCTTATTTCAAAAAAGGAAAGAAAGTTATTTTTGTCCAGGAAGGCTTACCAGCCTTCTCTGGTCAGTGAGGAAGCAGGCTCCACTTAGTTTGTATGCCATGGAAGAGACTAAATACCTTGAATATAAACCAGAGAATGGGATCTAGAGTTGACATAAAAAATAAACAGAAAAAGCAGCCATGTAATCTCAGCATCTTGGAAAGCTGTGGCAGGAGGGTCACAAGGAAACCAGCCATGTTTGATTTGGCCCGACCTGTCCAATCCTGACTGACACCGCAGGTTCTGCGAGTTCTGCTGGTGGTAAACAGAACAGTTGTTGGCTACCAACCCAGGATAGGAGGTTTGAAGACATCCTTCGGAACTGCTGTGGATCCTTTTGTCCTCCTTAATCCCCACACAGGAATTCTGGCAAGTTCTGATTAGGCCTTATTTCTACTTCCTTCCCAGGTACTGGCTGCCCAGGAAGCAGCTACTATCAGCATATCTGTAATCTGAGAATTTCTGTTACATGCTAGACGAACTGGGGATATCGATACCACGGAGCAATCTTGTCCTGCAATTAGGGAAGGTTTCCGGTCTCCAGTGGCTGGTGGTTTGGCTTGCGTCCCTTCCTGGCTCATATGGAGACGTGGAAATAAATGAGTGGTCACCTGTGTTTGAGACTGAAAGGGAGCCTGGAGCCCTGACGTCTTCCTATGAGTTTTCCACCAAACGAGCTATCCTTTCTCTGCCATGACTCTGGGGTGTGGGACAGGGCCCATTAAAGTTTAAAACTATGGGAAAGTATTATACCTCTGCCCTAGCTTTAAAGTTTAATATGACAGCTGCCTTTAAAATGAGGTTAGCACCTGCAGGAGTCTAGGGAATTAAACTTTAAATACACTAGAATGCAAAACATTTACACAAAAATTAAATAATCTCTCCTCTAGTTTATTAGTTAAATTGATCATTTTTCACAACAAAGCTAAATAATATATTTATACTTTGGATCTTAATTTGCATTGCTAGGAATTGAACCCGGGGCCTGTACATCTTGAGCCATTTATTTGTTTGCTTAGAGACAGTAGCTCACTAAGTTACTCAGGTGGACTTAAATTACCAATCGTCTTGCCTCAGCCTTCCTGGAACACTGGGAAGCCCAGGCCCGTGGCGACACACCTGAATTACACTTCACATTTTAAGAACCTCATTTCTTTTGTGTTAACCTGATGAAGCAACTATTTAGAAAATCTTTATTCCAGGTCTAGGTTTTCTACAAGTGTCCCCTCCACCGCATGCTGGGGATCAAACGTGGGGCGTCTCAGGTGAAATTAGCAGTCTTTTACTGAACTGCACCCTCAGCCTCAACAAGAATTGTTATTCATGCCTAACTGTGCAGCTGGGAGCATAGTGGTAAACAAAAGTTTGTCCTGCTGGACATACTTGTTTGGTATAGGAAGGAGACAGTACACAATATGGTGAGAGAGGCTCCTTGATAAATAGACATAATTCACAGAAACTTGGGCAGCGATCCCTTCGTTGCTCTTTCCACCTGAGAGATGCCGGGCAGAATGCACCACCGGTGACACCTTTTTTTAGACAAGGTCTCTGTATAGTAGCCCAGACTGGTCTTGACCCCACAGCCATTCTCCTGCCTCAGCTTCCTAAGTGTTGGGATTACGTGCATATACCACCACCACCTGGCTGCTCACATTCCTTTGGCCTTCCCACAACTAGAAAGGGTCTTGGCTTCAGTGCTGTCTCTTAGAAAGCCTTAAGAATTTAATCAATTTTCTCTTTTTTGTTGTGGAATGGGCATGAGGGGTGTGTGTGTATTCTTACACAGCATTTACAAATAAATTGTTATGCAGTCTCCTATTCCTTAGCAGTAACTGTTTTGTGTTTTGTGGCTCTTAAGTGCACAGGAAAGGGCTGGAAATTTTAAATTTAGATTTCCTATTAAGTCCAGAAAAATTTAAGCAAAGATGCA
>PVIR01044663.1:0-11109 GCA_004026965.1 Petromus typicus
AAATAAATAAATAAATAAATAAAGCAAGCTCTGTATGTAAGAGATGTAAAATGCCAAAAACATCTCCTAATATGCTGTTAATCTGAGGACCAGTCTTTTGTTTCTGGCTCTCTAGGAAACAGCTTGGCTTTGGGGAAAAATATAATTCATTTTAAAACAAAATTTGTTTATAAATTTTTCCAAGGATGACATAGGCTCCTAATAAATAAAATATTTTTCAAGAGCAACATCAAAGGGAAAGCAGAACAGGAAAAAGAATCAGGGAGGCACATGACAATAATATTGATGCTGGAGGTATTCCTTCAGAAGATTCATTTACTGCTCACTGCTCTCATTTTTATTTTTGCAAGACTGACCCAGGAACACTTGCTTTGAATCAGTCCAAGAGAAAACTAACCTAAAAGGGTAATTTTACAGCTCCCCTTTCAGAGTAGTTTTTGTGCTGGGCAAAATGTGAATCTATCTTATGAATAAAAAGCTTGCTAAGGGAAGCAATAGTTCCTGCTTTTGTTCTAGCTAAAAGAAAGAAAAACAGCAACACAAAAAAATCAGCAAGAGACACTACACCAAAATCATAACTCCGAGTTAGCATCTTAACAAGATAGCCTGGTGACTTGTTATTTTTCTTGCTAGCTTTTGACTGGCTAGAAATCTGAGAAAATAAAATTTCCAGTAAAATGAGTGGCTTCTGAGAGAGCTTTCTCCATCCTCTTTAGCTGGCTTTGATGGAAATCTGTGGGGGCACAGAGTAAAATTAAGAGCTCAAAGGGACCTGTTCCAAATAGAACTTGTCATAGACATTTGTTACAGGTTCCCTCTGGGAGATGGAGGAGGAGGTGGTAGATCTAAAAATGAATTCGACCTTATTTGTGCCAGAACAAAGCATTAGTGGGGATGGGGGAGGAGGAGGTGGGAAGTGATGCTTTAAAAAAAAAAAAAAAGCCTGCTAAGTGACAGATAACTTGAGAGAACTTCCTTATGGGGGAAAGCACTTTTTTAAATAGCTGAAGAATGATGGTCAGTCAAATTATTTTGGCTGTGTGGAGCTTATGCAATTTTTACCTATCATCTATGATTTTAGAAATAAACAAAGCAAACAATTCATTAAATATAAAATGTTCTCAAAAGGCAGTTAGTCGTTTTAATTTTCAAACACACAGTTATTTAGAAATCTCCTCTACAGCTGTCAGTGAAATGCTAGGAAAAAACACATCACACAGAGGGACTTCGTGAGCCTCAGAAGCCATAGCACACCTCAGAAAGATGACAAATATATGATTGGTACTGCAAGATCTGTTCAGGAGCACTGAGGAGAGACTAGTCAGGAGACATGTAGGGACAGGAGATGGTTACACCACTGAGTAAATGAGAAAAATCAACACCTATCATCCTTCCCAATCTCTGAGGATGGAAGGACTCACGTCTAGTCTCAGATTTGCGCTAAAACAAAGAGATCTCATTTCAAAGACTGATAAGTCGAGTATTCAGAAAAATTTATGTCACATGAGATGAATGTACATAAAGCACTTATTAGATATTGTGCCTGTTATACGGTATGTTTAATGAAAGCTGGCCACACTTTTTACAACTTTCATCAGAATTCTATACAAATAGCAGGTGTTCAAAGTACAGATATTGGCAAAAATAAGATGAAGTCATTGCTCGAGGACTTACATTAAGCCAAAAATCTGCTTTTAAAAGTCACTTCAAAGTTCCAGTTTTACATTTATCGCAGGTAATACCTGCTCATCTTTTAGATATCAGTTAAAATGTGGACTTTTCACTGCTCATCTCACATAGAGCAGATCCTTTTTGTTAGTTTAGAACACTATTTTCTACACAGTTTTTATAATAGTGCATAAGTACTATTTTTGCTATTTGTTACATATTTCTTGTTTCTCTCTTTCCCTGATCCCCATCTTGTAAGCTTCCTAAAGGGAAGGAACCACATTTATCATCTTTCTATAATTTGCATTTCCTATTAAGTGAGATAAACCCCTGATATAAGAATTTATAGTCATTTCTTATGGTCCTGCCCTGAATGGAGCTGCAAAACAATCTGGTCATTAACTTCTGCAAGAGTTTTTTTCTGATGTGTAAATTCACTTGATCTCACTTTTTTCTACACGCAATAATTTCCCTTACTTTAATTTTTCCTCATATACCTCCTTCTTCTGAGTAGTTTTACATTATCCTATCCAATGAGATTCCCAAACTAATTAAGGATGCTTTATCTCTTGACTAATACAGGTCTAGTAAAAAATCTGATCAATGTTGGATATAATGGGAAAATGACCTTACAATTCCTATGGTGGAAGGTATGTTACTACTTCTGAATGGAAAACAGTGTAGTTTAATAGATTTATGTAATTCCTAATTTAAATCCAATTTATTAATTTACCAGCTCTGTGACTGTAAAGTAATTTCTCTATGGTTCAATTTTCTCATCTTTAAAATAAAAGTACCATTCTCATAGGCTTGTTTTCACAATTAAATTTCTTTCTTTCTTTTTCTTTCTTTCTTTTCTTCTTTTTTTTTGGTACCAGGGATCAAACTTGCGACCTTGCACCTGCGAGGCAGGCACCAGAACCACTGAGCTAAATCCCTGGCCCCTTCATAATTAAATTTCTTACAGAAACTACTCATTAAATACTAGGCTCTCTTCTGTCTTATCTTATTCCCAACCTTTTCTCAGTGATTTCCTACTACTATAAGTCCATTCTAAGTTGGCATATTTCTATACTTTCTCAGCTCAGATAAAAAAGTGAAAATTTGCTTCTAGGGAATGTAGAAGTTCAAATATTCTCAACAAATTCAAGGCTCTTTTTGCGGTAGGGTAGAAAACCCCGCACAGTCATAAAACAATGGGGCTCTGAGAGCTACAGGTAGTCCCAATCATATATTTTTTTAAAGATAGCATGAGATGAAAACTAAAAAGAATCAGAAGGAGAGATGGTTGCATATCTTCGTGTTTACCAACATGCAGAAGCAGTTTAAACCTAAAAACGTCTCATGCGATGACATGCAAAACCAAATGCAGCACAGAATGGAGAAAGGACGTCAGTGAAGAGGACGGAAGATCCAAGCAACCAGCTGAAATAAGCTTCAAGTTCATACAAACCTCCAACATTAAATTGCTATGTCTGATATAAATGTTTTCACCATCTAGTCTCTCTCTCTTTTTCTGTGAAAATGAAAGGGGGGAAAAACAGAAAAGCATAAAAAATTAAAAGGTTGTTCTTGCAGGAAAAAACTGCAAATTGGCAAACCAAAAAATATTTGAAATTAAACATCCGCAGTGCAGCATATGCCAACATGGAATGGCCACAGAACCACAAGGACATGAAGAACTTGATTCCCACTAGAAAATGAATGACCTTGTTGATGAATGATGAGAGACTGCGCTGATGTTATTTAAATAGACAGTGCTCCTGGCTTCATTGGCTTCCTACAGAAACTGTTTTATGTTTACTTTTCAAATTGAACTGTTTTGAGCGTTACCCTAAAATAATGTCTTTTAAAAAGCGCTGAAATCTCCCATACCAGGGAGTAAAGCAATGCTTTAAAAACACTATTTAACTTTTTAGAGATATTTCATATTTAATACTCCAGTATGTAGATCTCTAATACCTCTCATGAAAAAGATCAAAAGGGATTTTAGTTGATTGACTAATAAATATAATCAATAAAAACTGCTGCATCCACTCGAGCTGGGGAGAATGAGGCACATCACAATTGAATTCATTAACAATACTGGGAATTGTTGCTATGATGATTTTTATGATAAACATGGATATATTGTGGGGTTTTATTTGGTACTGGGGATCGAATGTGGAACCCTGTGCTTGTCAGGCAGGCACCAGAACCACTGAGTGAAATCCCTGGCTTTTTTTTTTTTTAATGCGTATAAAATACTGTTAATGATTTCACAAACGTGTCATTGTAAGATAGTTCTTATCAGATCTTTCAAACACTAGTACAGACAGATTAGAATTTCTTTGGCACACATATGTATAGATGCACATATGTAACTGCTCTTCTAAAGTAACTTCTGAGTAAGGGAAATCAATGAAAAGAATGGATCGCTGTCTTTTTAACGCGCTACGTCAGCATGGGCGGAATGGCGATGGAGTCCGTGCAAGTGAAAAGCAGCTAACCTTCCTCATTCTTATCAGATCTTCAGTTTTTTCTGCAAGCTTCTGTTTTGCCATAATTCAAAAAGAAAAAAAAATGATAAAATATTGGCTCAGTGAAGTCCATTTGAAAATTTTATTTCATTTTATTTTTTAAGGAGAGGGGAGCAAAGGAGGAGAAAAAAAAAAAAGGCTGAGGGGTGGAGGGAAAAAGGAACATGTGGCCTGTTGGCACAAACCTGTGTTTGGTCACCATTTGAGGTGAGTACTGTGACCTCGATGTGGGTTTTTTCCACCTACATTTAAGAAATAAAGTGGTAAAAACATTTTAGGTTAGTAGGTTTCTATAAATGGCATCATTTCCAAATAAGCTGCACCATCAGGCTGGTTGTGAAATATGCCAATAGGTACCCGCGATGCAGTCTTACAGAGGGTGGCACAGGCAACGATATTACTCCCAGGAGCATCATGTTAGTTTACTGTCACATGTTCAAGGATGAAGATAATTATGGTGAGCCAATTATCAAAAGTAAAATTAAGGTGATCATTCTACTGGTGAAGAAAAATGTTTATATTTATTCATTAAAACGTATTCACTAAAAATGAGAAGAGACTTATTTGATACTATAGGCATATATTTTGTTTTGCCTTTTTTGATAAGATCTGGAAGTACTTTAACATTTAAAAACAAATTTACAAATGAAGATATCAATATTAATATGCATGGCAGAAATAATTTTTATAGCCCAAACACACAGGTAGTAAACCATATATGATAACAAACAAATACATATAGGACTTTACTAGCTGATCAATATATTTAAGAGGGTAATTTACTCTGTCTTATCACACAATAGAACATCAAAATAAACTTCACCCAAATTTTAATTGACACATGCTGTTACTTCAGGACATAACACACACAGGACTCCTCTACAGCACTGAGCACTCTGCAACCTCCTCCCTAGACAACTGGAGCCAATGTTCAGAGGTGACTAAGAGTCACTCTTAATGGTAGGAAATGAAGAGATAAGGTTGCCTATGTACCTTTGAAATACCTTTAGTAATAGTCATTTTATGTAGTATAGAAAATGGATTATTTAAAAAGCCAGTAGGCTAATAAGAGGAAGTATTGACCATTACAAAATTAGAAAAAGGATTGTTTTTATTAAAGGTCAAGTCAATCACTTTTTATCTACTTTACAGAACTTCACCAACCTGTGGTTTTGATATAATTTTTTTAATCATACTAAGCAGCATGACTTTGGAGTATAATGGTGTGTTACTTTCTCTAGAACAGAATGTATAAAAAATAAAGACAACATCAAACTTTATACCACTGTCAAATCCTAAGTACTTTCAGCTATAGCACTTATAACTATCAGGGGTTACTAACGATTGAACTGTTTCTACCCTGAATCCCGGCATATACTTGCTGTGTAGCCACTGACCAGTCCTTTCACCTGGTTGACCTCAAATGTTTATACTGAAAAAAGGAGATAATGTCTTCACAGAATTATGTATACTTAGAAACAGCAGTTTAAATTATCTTATAAAGCTTAAATTCTTTGTTTAAACAAATAATGAGTATTTAGGGTCTGGAGCAATCTAACAGGAAACTGAGAATCACCATTTCTCAAAAAACTGGGCACGGTGGTTCATGCTGTAGTCCCCACTGCCCAGGGGACTGCTTGAGTTCACAAGTTTGAGGCCAGCCTGGGTAATATAGCAAGAATACATCTCAAAAATAAAATAAAACAAAATTAAATAAAATACAGTAAAATAAAATAAAACAAAATTAAATAAAATACAGTAAAATAAAATAAAAGGTCGAGTAGCAATAGTATGCCCCTACACAGAAGAATAAAAAGTTCTGCTTCCACTCCTATGCTACAGACCCTGTCAAGTAACTCATGATGACAAAAGCTGTCCTTATCTTGTAGCAAAGTACTGTGAGATAATGCAATGTACACAGTTACGGGGCTATTTTATTACTGTTATTTACTTAGACAATACATATGACTTCAAGTTAATACCCTATTTCCTAACTGTTACAAATAAAATGAGCTCAGACTCATCTTTAATTCTGGCATTACTATTATTGTGATAGGTATCAGAAGTGGCTTCTAGTTGTATTCCAACGTTAGCATCTCACAATATACATGATACTTAGAATTAATTGGCAAAAAGACCCCCCAACAGGGGCCGGAGATTTAGCTCAGTGGTTCCGGCGCCTGTCTTGCAAGCGCAAGGGCCTGGGTTCGATCCCAGTTACCACATAACAATACTGGGCGTGGAGACTCACCCCAGCAGTAACCAGTACCACATACCACAGTGCCGGGCGTGGTAGCTCACGCCTGTCATCCCAGCATTCGGGAGCAGAGGCAGGAGGATTGCTGTGATGTGAGTTTGAGGCTGAGCTCAGGGCCAGCCTGAACTACAAAAGTGAGACGCTGTCTCAAAAAAACCTAAAAAAAAAGATCCCCCAACACATATTTAAATGAAAAGAATATACTAAGGAAAATTCTCTTTGTTCTAGTGAGGTCCTAAGACCGAAGGGAAGATACTTTTGAAAATATTTGTGTCTAAAAGCACAAGTGAGCAGACAGCCAGGGGCATCTCAGCCATACATGAAGATTACTTTGGCAACTCCAACAATCTAACACTTTCCTCTTGGTATAAAAACAGGACAGTCAAACATACCAGGTAACATTAAAAATGGAGCAGGTCACCTAACATTAAAAAGGTCTGGTTTGGACAGTCATGATAAGTACATGCCTATGATCCCAGTTTCTTGGGAGGCAGAAGTAGAAACTTCACAAATTGGAGGCCAGCCTGGACCACTGAACAAGACTTTGTCTCAAAATGAAATAGAAAAAGGGCTGGGAGGTTGTAGCTCAGTAGTAGAGCATATGCCCAACAAGCGAGGGTCTCTGGGTTAAAAAAGAAAAAAAAGATTGCTTACACAATGTTACGAACATTTGGCTAAGCACCACAGTGCACCTCCTCCAACATCCACTCATCTTACTTTTATTCCTCTCTGAATTCAAGGTAAGGCTCAGAAGGGCAGGAAAACTGTGCATCATACTTGACAGATTTTACAATTTTTTCTGTTTTTTCCCCCAGAATTGGGGAACGAACTTGCACTTGCCAGACAGGCAGTGGCACCACTGAGCTACATCCCCAGCCCCTGAATTTCTTAACAGACATAAAAATATAATTCTAATCACCCCTGTTTCTCATAGCTCCTGTTGGTGACAGTGAGACCTACCTTTGGTTTAATAAACCTGAAGCAGCACCTCAACTCCATGCTTAAATGTGCTTACAAAGCTTATAATCATATAAAAGATCAGCCCAGTAATAGTAACTTATGGGAAATCTGCCAATTAAATTGGTGGTTTTTCAACTCAGTGCCATGACTGTGGGCACAATCAGTTCAGAAGGGTACACAACTCAGCAGCATCATCTTTCATATATAATGAATCTTCCCTTCTTGTGATGCTACTTAAGATTTAAACCACATAAACATGTCCTATGTAATATGTACTCTTTGGAAATGTACATACATTTATCTTAGGAAATAAAATTATATATCTTGTGGCATCAGGGATTGAACTTACAGCCTTCACACTATCCTTGTCTTTGGTTGGTTTTATGTTTTTAGACAGTCTCACTAACTCACTAAACTGTGCACGCTGGACTAGAACTTGTGACCTTGCTGCCTCGTCCTCTAAGAGTTATGGGATTGTAGGTATATAAGCCACTTACACCTAGCTGAAAATTACATTTTGATCAAAACAGCAGAGCTGACTTTTGAACAATGTGGAGATTCTGATGAATTCACTCACAAAGAACAAGGAAGAAATGTGTTGTGACTCTGAAAGACTCAGCTGCTCTGAGAACCTTCCTGGTCAAGGCATTAAAACCTGTAAATCAGAAAGTCAGTCAGCCAAATACGTGGTTTATGACATACCTTCCACGCTTCTGTGGGCTCTGGTTCAGCTTGCTCAGGTGGCTCTTCTTCCTTTTTCACTTCAACCTTCACTGCTTCCTTCTGGGTTTTTTTGACAGGTGCCCCTGGGACACCGCCTTCGGTAACTTCACTCTGAGCAATGGCTGGAGCAGAGGTGGGCCGAGGACTTCGGTCTGCAGAATCATTAGCTGCTGGGATATGAGAAAGGGGAAATGCAAAGGTAAGTGAAGGCAGGAGCCAGCATACTAAAAAGAGAGAGAGAGCGTGGACCAGCATATTAATTTAAAGTCACCAGGAGAAAAACTGTGAATCCAGGGCACGTATGAATATGACAATGTCCCATGGCCCATCAAATAGAAAGTAAAAAATAAATTATTAGCCCTCTGCCAGGCAACTGATGACAATAAGATAGTAAGAGGTACAATCAATAGAAAAGCTAAAACTTTAACAATCACATTCCATATGCTTAATTCAGGGAAGAAAGATCATAGTAAAAAGAGAAATTGAAAGCTGGTTGTAGTGGTACATGTCTGTAATCCCAGCACTCCAGAGGTTGAGGCAGAAGAGTCACCATAAGTTCAAAGCCAACCTGGGCTACATAGTGAGGTCAAGACTAACCTGAATCACAAGGCAAGGTGCTCCAAACAAACAGAAAAGTTATTATTAGCATCATCATCATCATGGTTGTACTAGAGACTGAAATCAGGACCTTCACAGTAATTACAGTGCCAGCTCTTTTTTTTATTTTTCATTTTGATACAGGGTCTTGCTCAAATGCTAAATTACCCAACTCAAATCTATGATCCCAGAGTACTGTGATTATAGGCATGTGCCACCATACTCAGTTTAGAAAACTCATTAATCTTATCATCAGTTAGTTTTAAGAAACTATAACTGGTGGTACACATCTGTAGTCCCAGAATTTAGGAGGCTGAGGCAAGAGGATTGTTGTGACTTCAAGACCAGCCTGGACTACACAGCAAGATCCTGTCTTTAAAAAAAAAAACCCTACAATTGTGACCAATGGAGAAAAAAAAAGAGACAGGAGATTCATTTATTTCTAGGTGGTTTCAGGAATTTAAAAATATATTCTAGGAAGGATGGGGATTTAGCTCAGTGGTTCTGGGGCCTGCCTTGCATGAGTTCAGTCCCCGGTAACCACACTTCACAATGCTGGGTATTGTGATTCATGCCTGTAATCCCAGCCCTCACTCAGGAGGCAGAAGCAGGAGGATTGTGTGAGTTTGAGGCTCGCCTGGGCTACATAATGAGTTCAGGGCCAGCCTGAACTATGAAGTGAGACCCTGTCTCCAAAAAAATTGTAATATAATACAATATAATATAATATGATATATCATATACTATATACAATATGTGTTATTATATATGTTATTATATAATATATATATTCTAGGAAAGAGTTGTCTGATTTCTTTTGTGAAGCCTTGTTAGAGTAATTACAAAACAATTTAATAAATGGCTCTTCTAATAAGACATTCATACTTTTTGATATTTCCAGGGCAAATCTTTGAACCAGACATTTTCCCCTTCAATAATAAATTCATTCAACTAAGTACGAATTCAAAATCTCTAGCCTTTGGCTCCAAAATCAAAACACCTTCTGAATTCTGTCCTACCCTCTTTCAGACTCTTATCAATGTCTAGTATCATTAGGAGTCTCTAAAACAATTAGAGCAATAGTTCTCAACTGGGTATAGTTTTGTTCTAGAGAACATTTGGCAATATCTAGATATGTTTTTGGTTGTCACAATTGGGAAAGGGAAAGAAAAGAGGTACTGACATAATAAATAGTGCATAGAGACCAAGGTTGTTGAAGTTGAGAAAATTTGATGTACAGAAAAGGATGTACATGCTGTTTTAGACAGAACCATACAGGTTGATGAAAAAGCTTTATCTCTTCACAAAATTAATTGTTTTAATTTGGACCATCTGTTATCTAAGTTTGCCTTAAACTGTAGTTCTAGGGCCAGGAGAGTGATGTATGTCTGTAATCTCAGCAATCAGGAAGCTGAGGCAGGAGATCATTATGAATTCAAGGCCAGCCTGGGCTACAGTTTGAACTACATACTGAGACCACGTCTCACACAAAAAAGTCCCAAGGTTGGGAAATGCAGCTGGTAGTAAAGCACTTGCCAAGGATGCAGGGGGCTCTGGGTTTGATCCCCAGCACAGTAAAAGAAAAAGAAACAGTCACACCAATACCTAAGGTTACTTTGTGGGGCTTTGTTTGGCTTTGCTTTGTTTTTTCCTACGGGGTATAGAGGCCAGGGAATCCTGGCTACATGAGCCCCATCCTTAATCCTTTCTATTTTACTTTGAGACAGGTGTCTTACTTTCCCACTGCTGAAATAAAATATTCAGTATCCACAGTTTAAAAGAGGAAAGGTTTATTTTGGCTCACAGTTTGCAGAGATTTCAGTCCATAGTTGGCTGTCTCCAAGGAAAGGTGGCAGGAGGAGGGGTATGGTAGAAAAACAGCAGCACACAGCATGGCAGCAGGAAGCAAGAGATCAGGGGAGGAAAGAAGGAGACAGAGCCTTCCATGCTGTACTCATAGTGACATTCCTGCTCCAGGCTCCACCTGAAGCAACACTCCCACCGGCACACTGAGCTATAAATCCACTATTCAGGATCACACCCAGGGTCCCATCAATGAGAGTGCATGAAGCTTTGGGGAAACATCTAGATATAAGCCACAGCAACAGGTCATGGCCAAAGTGCCTACTCTGACCTGCAACTTGTGTGATCTTCTTGCCTCAACCTCCTATGTAGCTGAGGTTCAAATCCAGATCCACTCTGAGCTATATAGTGACAACTTATCTCAAAAAAGAAAGACAGGGGCCGGGGAGTTAGCTCAGTGGTTCCGGCGCCTGTCTTGCAAGCGCAAGGGCCCGGGTTCGATTCCCCGGTAACCACATAACAATACTGGGTGTGGAGACCCACACCCAGCAGCAACCAGTACCACATACCACAGTGCTGGGC
>PVIR01044664.1:0-11103 GCA_004026965.1 Petromus typicus
GGTTGCTGTTCCATCCTCATCTTTTTGGGTGTCCTGTTTTGTCTTAGTGTGTCCCCTAGTTGTGAGATTTTGGGAGCCCAGATGTGGGGGCAACACCTTCTAAATGTGCCTCTGCCATCTGGGTTGGGGCCAGTCGGGCAGGCTCCCAAGAGAAGAGTTTGCCACAAGGGGAAGGTCATGAATCTTGCTTCGCACCTGGCAGAGAAAGGCGTTTCTCTGTATGTGTCATTCTTTCTGACCTGTCCAAGGCATTTAAAGACGATACTTTTTCCTAAACTGTGAAAACAGATGAGTTTGTTAACACAGCTGCCAAAACAGCGTAGAAGCAGCAGAAAGGAAAGGAAACTATTGTCTGTTACCCCAGAATCCTTTGAAATAAGGTTACAGGTATGGGCTTAGTCCAGGTGTTGTGTCATGGTGGCAGGTTGAGCAGATACAACTTCCAACATTTTCTAAAACTAAAAGTTCCAGAAAGGAAAAACAAACACCTTGGATCCTTAAGATTTTAAAAACAAAAACAACTGAGAAGAGGCACCTTGAACTAAACTCATTGCATAAGCATCATGACTTTAAAATAAGAGCTTTCCTACCAGAGGTTGCTCTGATGAGAGGGAAACAATTTTGCCATTGGTCCGGGGTGCACACAGACCAGTTTTTCCATTATCATATTACACAGGTATCATTAATGGGTTTGTTTATGCTCTGCTGCTACCACTGACTTCCCAACAGGGAATTTATGGGAATATTTTATTCTAGCGCAATGCATTTTATTTTAACAATTGTCTAGAATGATTCAACATCGGGAATGAAAACATGTATCAAAGACATTTTCAACAACAACACAAAGAGAGATAATTGTGCTTTAGGGGTTAGTCACCTGCCAATTAGGTCCCTAACGCTGAAGCTTCCTGCTCTTCCTTCTAACTCCTTGACTACAGTCACTCAGCCCTTCTCTTCTAAATACATTTCTTTTTCTTTTTTGGGTTCTGTTTCTCTTGCTTGAGGGGGCTTTTGGTCTAAGCATTATTTTTACCACCAAGATGTCATTGACTTGAAAAGAGAAAAGTTTGTGTTCTTGGGTAGTATTACGGTTTGGAGTTGAAACAATCCACAAAGGCTCATGTATTGCAAATATCATTCCCAAAGCATCAGAGGTGGGAATTTGGGGGCAACTGGATCATGAGGGCTCTGAACTCTTCAGTGAATTAATCCACGGATGGATTAATAACTGGATGGCATTATGGGGAAGTGGTGGAAAATTTCAGAAGTAAGGCCTAGATAGAGGAAGGAAGTGGGCTGCTGAGGTGGAGTCCCAGCCTCTGGAAGGGTGTATCTTGCCTCTAGCCACTTCTGGTCTCTCTTTTCTCTCTCTCCTTCCGGAACTCCAGGAGATGAGCAGCTTCCACACATCATGGTACTTCCACTTCACCACAGGTCAAAAGCAATAGATCCAGTGACCAAGGGCAGAAACCCCAGAAACTGTGAACCAAAGTAAACTTTCCTCCTTTAAACTTTTATTCTCAGGTACTTTGTCACAGTGACAGCTGACTAACATAGGTAATGTGACAGGGTCTGAAAACGGTTTTTCCAAGAGTCCTGACTCATGGTGTCACAGACCTTCTTCCCAATGCTCAAACACTGATCTTAGCACCTCGCTGACCTTAAAATATAAAGATGATCTAAGCGAACCTGATATAAATATATTAGTACTTTACAAACAAAGAATTTTCACTGGTTAGTCAGAGAAAGGAAAGTCAGAGAGACAAACTTTAGCTGCTATGCAAGGCCCAGAGGGACCACGTGGCAAGAAGGAAGCTCTAAGAAGAGAAAATAGAAAATAGTTCTCAGTGGACAGCAAGGAGGAAATTGAGGCGCCAATCTTTCAACTATGAGGAAATGAACTCAGCAAACAATGCAAGGACTTGGAAGAGAACTCTGAGCCCCAGACAGAATCATGGTCTCAAACAGCACTTTGATTTCAGCCCAGTGTGATAACGTGCCCTGAACACTACTATGAGTCCAGTCATGCTGCACTGGATTTCTGAGTTAAAGAAGCTGAGAGACAGTGAATGTTATGTTGGTGTAACATAATACAGATGTGGTAACTGGCTGTTCCACACACAGATATTTGATATAGGCAGCCAAAGATCCACATATTCAACAACACAGCACGGAGGAAGAATATAGCGGTATATTAGCCTGAACAAAAATGAATGAAATACCAATGTTTAATACCAAAACTACATCTCCAAGTTTTCCTACTATATAATACTGGTATCTGGCTGGTGAAAATGAATAAAGTCACACATATTTCTTCCTTCATAGAAAACTCTGTTCAGGACCTACTACACATATGGTACTCACATGGATTAATTTTGCAGTGATAGAGAAACATTCAGGTAAACAAGTTATGGAATTTTTTTTCTGGGGGGGATTCATACACAATCATTAAAGATATTTAGAGATATTAACACAGACAAAAGCATATGTTTTGTGATAAAAGTACTTCAAGAAAACCTCTCACCTATTAGAGGAAAAATATTTTTAGAAGCTCTGATATCCTCAGCATTATTATAGAACTTTTTACCTCTTCTTTTAAATAAAATTTTAATTGCTATGATGGATAAAATGAAAATTTAAGCGTAAGTAGCAGGATTAACAGACAGGCTACGTGAGGCATGGGGATGAAATGGAGTATTCCCTTAGGTGTGTTCCCACTATCAAACAGGGGAAGTAGGTGATTCTAGGTTATTTTTTTTTGTTGCCTTTGTTGTGAATTTCATTGACTCCACAGTAATTTCTGAAAAAAATATGCTGACATTTCAGAGTACCTGGATCATTAAGCATGACAATGCTGACCAAAGAAATAATGCTTGAGCAGGAAACAGTTACTTGTTTAAAATAAAGGCTGATATGTTGCCTTTTCCACATATACTTACAAATGCCTTATACGTTTTTTTATTTTTATGGAACACTAACAAAAATGCGGACACTAAAAATAAAGCTGTAGATTAAAAAGGAAACTTAGAAAGAATATTTGTATCCTTCATTCTGAACCATTCCTCCTATAATATAAAATATGAGATTGATCTGCTGCCTATTGCACTAAGGAGGCTAAAATACAAAATAGCCAGCCTGATATTCACTAACTTTTAGAGGTATTATCTGTTTTCTTCTATTAGGAAGTGTGTTCATTATGTGAAGGAGAGGGAAGATTTAACAAGATATAAACAGAGATCAGGGGGAGATGTGATTTAGAAAGTAGTTCCTATAGAAGGAAAGATGAAAAGGTAGTTTTTACCTAAAAAAGAGATGGGATTCTCTTCTTTCTTCTCCTCTGTCTCATCTCGCTCTCTTCCTCTCTTCCTCTACCATTGATCCTTTTTGCTTCTCATTTTCAGATAGGTTCAGACATTGCTCAGGCTGACCTTAAACTTGCTATGCTTCTACAAGCCTTCACAATTGGGTTTGGGACTGGTGTGATCTTAGGAAGGAGATCCCAAGTAGTTCCTGAGTACACTTTTTTTTAAGGGGAGGAATTGGTAAACTTTTGATGAATAGAGAGACAATAAAAATATTCTTTAACTACATATATAAGAGCAAAAGAACTTCCATAGCATGTTTGTTGGTGAATGTAAGCATATAAGAATTCAGTATTTTTTTTTTTTAAATAGCCAGCCTATCAGTAAAAAGGATGCAATTCTTTTTTTCAAGAACAGGTAACACTTTGTTTAATTGAGTTTCCATGTTATTGTTTCCTGTTATCAAATCAATTGTAAATATCCAGCCCTAAAAACCATTTGTCATTCACAATCTATACAAAAAGAGGCAAGAGCCTGCAGTCAGTCCATGGGCTACATTTCTCTGGCCTTTTGTTTAGAGTCCTTTTACAACCCTGGCATCGGTTTTTCTCAGCATCCATCAGAAATGGTATCCAAGAAAATGAACATGAAATCAATGTTCTATATGACAAGCCATAAACACAGGAGGCAAGTGCTTTAGGAAAGGAAATAGGAGGAATGAACTAACACTGATAATCTTTAAACTCAGATAAAAAAATCTTTTAAAAACATAGATGCTCAGAACAGTATATCTTTTTCTAGGTGATGACTCTATAAGTGGTAGTTGTTGTATTTTGTTCTTCCATGATGTGAGTTTTAATTTAGTTTTGTTAATATATAAAATAAATCTCACTTGTAACTAAGATCTTTAGCTAAAAATAAACCAGCTGTTTAAAACTGCACTGATTTCTACGGTATAAACACTATCCTGAGTTTCTGTCATTGTTTGTCTCTGTGTCTCAAATTCTTATTGAAATCTAACTTCAGTGTGTACTGAAGACCCCTGTAGTAGGCTCCAGAATCCCGTCAGTATAAGATGCAAGCCCAAGGAAAAATAAATACATGGAGCCAGAACTAAGACAGCGGAACTGGGGAGCTGGGATGACCAACACTGGGGCAACCAACAAAGGCGCTGGCCAATCGCAGGCATTGATTTTTATTGACATTCAATTGAGGTAAAGGAAAACTGAGTGTAAGGGCAGGATTACGTGAGGTTTCTATGGAAATTAATATAAACAAGGGTCATAAAGGACAAGACAAAGCATTCTTGAAATAGGAACAAAGTAGACAAAATATATGGTTGCAATTAGAACATTATCCTACTCGTGGGAACGGAATTTCGGTGGGAGGTACTCTGAACTCAGCAGGCAGGCGTCAGCCAGACTCAATTCTATAAATAAGCCAATTGTGAGGTTAAGTCTGTGCTGCTCACTTTGGGGCATAATCAATACTGTATCCTGAAAATGCGACGGTGATAAGAAGTAGGGTGGTAAGCAGGAACTTTGAGGGACACCTATGCTTGCGGGAAAAAGTTGTGCCCTGCTCACTGAACACACACTGCCTCTAAAGTTGTTTTTTGTTTTAGATAAGGCAAGGGGGAGAGCTTTGCAAGGAGACAACCAAAACTATGGAGCCATCTTGCCCTATCATTGTTTTCTGTGGCCTAGAGTAAACTTGTCTCATTGAAATCTAATTTTTCCACCCAAGATGTTCTTGACCCACATTTGTTGAGCATGCAACATATGAAAAAGCATGGTGTCACCTATGCATTCTCAAGAATGTACCTTCTTACCTGTGATGACAAACCTTTCTTGAGTGAATAAGTGTGAGTTCGGCCCAATAAAAACTTTTTTATTTTTTTTGCTCAGGGAACATTTTGTTATAAATACATTTAGAATTATACTACCTACTTTTCCCTTATTTCTTTTGTTGTATAGGAAAACTCCATTATAAAGTACTGCAATTTATGGTGGGCTAGGTTTTACTGCACACTACAATTACCTTCTTCTGTACATGGATGTATATTCAACATTGACTAATGTTATCTTACTCAAAAAATCAGTGCCTCCAATTGCTTTCTAGAAGGAAGTCTCCAACTTTGATTAAGACAATTGTATTAGCACCTCACAAGTAACTCTGAACTTCACAGCTCCTGTATTTACTGTTAGGAAGAAAACCTTGGCGAACATACACAGGGCTCATATTTAACACCTCTGATTAAGGTAGAAACAATTTTAAAAAGAAGCTTAATTTAAGCATAACATTCAAAATGTACTTGTTTTTCTTCCCTGAGCCTTTGTCTAGTTTGTATACTTCCTAAAACACACGGTATTTCTAATGTATATTATAAAGCAAGCTTTTCTTCCCTTACTGTTTACTCATTCTCCAAGGTCCAGTTCAGGGTTCCTCCAGAGAAGTCATCTCAGCAGTCCGCATCCCTCATGTCAAGGTGCTATGCTCACAGTCGCAAACACCATGCTATCTATTCCTATCATTACACTTCTGCACCAGTTTATAAATCTGCTCAAAAGCCTACATTTCCAACTAGACTTCAAGCAACACTAGGCAGGGATTGCATCTGACTTACCACTGCTCTATCTCAAGTTCCTAACAGAGAAACATTACGGTGGGAGGGCATTTCAGACTTCCTAAACTAGGAGGGAAGTGATTGGAAAGAGGGAGGGGCCACTGGACAGGTTCAAAGGTTCTGTTTTCATTTGCATTGGATTATCTGTCCTCCACCTTCTTCCCCTACGATTTTCTATGAACATCAATATCACTGAGACACAACTCCAAATATAGGAAAAGAGTGATGCCAGGAAAGAACAGGAGGAGGAAAAAGAGACGTTAAGAATGAGAATGGGCTTTTCTCTGAGAGCAGAGAAATGGAATAAGGCTAAAGCATCCCCAGAGGATGACACTGTGGGAACACTGCAGTGTTGGGAGCAGAGTTTTCCAACCACTGTGAGCCTCTTCTTCCCTCTCTCTGGCCTTCTTCCTTCCCTCTCTCTCCTCTTTCTTTTCCTATCTTTTTGCTTCCTTCCTCCTTCTATACCTCCCTCCCACCTTCCTTCCTTTCTTCCTCCTTCCCTTCCTCCCTCCCACCCTCCCTTTCCTTTCATCCTTTCTTCCACCCTCCTCCTTCCTTCCTTCTTCCCTTCTTGTCTCCCTCCCTCTGACTCTCCCTTCCTTCCTTCTTTCTTTTCCTGATTTTTCATCGTTCCTTACCACTTTATAGTCTTTTTGGAAGTCCTCAGCTCTGCTGAAAGAAGTAAAAGAAATGTCCTGCTTGGCAAAGCTTTAAGAGGCACAGAACACAACTTTCCCCACCCCTTCCCAATTTGGCAGCTACCAAAGTGCTACTAAATGGTAAGACTGTGGGGGATCCATCACCTTTCACTGCCCAAAAACAAGGAGATTCTTTCTTTTGTTTCGGTGTGAGCGGCGGGCTGCAGGGGAAGTGAGAACTGTGGTTCTGTGGGAACATTTTCCTTGTCACCAACACCAGCACCGGGTCAGGCTTTCACTGATCCATCCATGCCCAGGATTACAAATGCAGTCCTAGCTCCTTCCCGGCCTTGTAGTACTTTTCTCTCTGCCCTTTTGGATTGGATTAGCTTCTTGTGAGATGTCAAAATGCATATCAGTGTCTGACTAATTTAGTTTTTTCTTCCTGCTCCTTCTTGCCTTCATTGCCACCCAGTCCCAGCCATCAGGGCAAGAGGAGAGGCCACGGCTGAGCACCCTGCAGAACAGAAGCACCTCGGCCATGTCCTCGGCCCCTGGAAGCTTGAGGCTGAGGGCGCCGCTCAGGGCCCTGCAAACACCCGCAGAAGACTTGGGCAGAGCAGACTCATAGAGGTGTCCGGTCTTGGTATCCACTGAGAATCACCTTCCTATGCCAGCTGTTTTTACAACTATGTGAAAATGTCCAGGAGAACATCTTGTTTTACATTTTAAAAAATTCATGCAATATTAATTAGAAAATGAGAACAGTTATAAAGCTTCAGTAAGTCAGTTTTAAAAAAAAGAGCATAGGTTTATAGGTGCACTATGAAGCAATATTTTCCTTAAGAGAAAATGGTTGTGGTGGTATGACGGCTGTATTGACCCAGACCAGCCAAGGATGTAAAACTGCTCATGTAATTAGTGATCCACTTTCTGTACACAGCTTGAGTCCTGGAATAAGTGCCTTGAGGTCTTGTGTTTCTTTACACAGTATCTCCAGCCCTCTGGTCCGACGTCAGTAAATGTAGTTAATACTTTGATAACATGGGCTAAATCAATAGTTTCAGGAGAAATCTATTTATTTTCCAGGAGCATATAATATTGTCATATAAAAGAAATACAACATAAGTAGAATTTGGTGATTCATATTTTATAAAGTTTTTGAAAATCATTTTAACAGCACTGTATTTCTAATAGCAAATACAGAGAAAAGAAGCGAAACATTTATCTAGATGGAAACCATTCCAAGGTCAGGATTATACATCCAACCAGAGGCTCACACATTTCAAAACTTTAGGAGTTAAGAGTAATCCAGACCTCAGACTTACCTGGAAACTCTCTACCATTTGTGTACCTTTATATCTCTTTTGTTGTTGCATAAACAATACTTTAAGAAAACCCAGTTTTAATAAACTTAGCAAGAAATGGAAACTATAGGGCTCATGAGGGTAATCAGCCCAAACAACTGGCCCACTTACAGTTGCATTTCTTCTGAACAAATCTCAGCTTGCATGCTGTTCTGTAGGTGGAGAGCCGGATGCGATCCAGATCTTGAGCCCCTGGTGGGGGAACGAGAGTACACATATGGTATGCCATGTGTGTGGAAAGGAATGCATAATGTTTATAAACCAAACAACCCCAGATATAATCAATACACTCTTTTTATTTTTGCTAGAACATAAACACTATTTTAAGGTTTGAAATGTTCTGTCCCATATTTGTCAGGTTCAAGGGAAGAAAAGGCATGTCCATCAACACTGGAGATCAGATTCTGCCATGTTCATCAGGGAATCCTGCCTTGACTGTGTCACGTCTGCCACTCTGGAGAACAACTTGCTTGAGTGGTGGCCACTAAATGATGTCATTTACTGTTACAAATAAATGTACTTTTAAAGGTACTGCTATTAGTCACTAGAGCAAGACTGTAAAGTGACCACACACTGAATACTGGACATCTTCTCTGTGGGACCTTCAGCTAGTTGCTTCTCAAAACCTCAGTTTCTAAATCTGAAGGTGAGGATGATGATGGAAAGTGGTATTTATTTCACAGGGTTGTTGCAAGGAAGACTATGTGACTATACCCAGTGCATTTAGAACATTGCTTGGCAGCAAGCAATGCTGCAGAAGTGTTCACTATTATTCCTAGTGTCTATTTGCAGCCTCAGAAGAGAAGACACCTTTCAATCTTCAATATTTCTTACGCTATGGTTTCTGGTTCCTTCCTAGCCCAGAGGGAATCTATTCCCCACATGCTTGAACTTCTCTTTATTCTGCTAAATTACCCAGCACAGGTCCTGTTGCCCAGATCGCCAGGTCTGAAAGGCCTGGCAGAATCCATGGTCCCCTGCAGGCTTTCTCCCTCCCACCTGCCCCACTCTACTTCCCATCTTTATCCCATAAGATCTCTGTCAGGCATGGGCTGAGCTTTTCCCAGCCCTGTCACAGGAACACTGGGCTCCTGAGCTCTTCCTCCCCTCCCCCAATCAGGCTCATCTCTAGCTTGTATCTTCAGGCCATTCTGCTTCTCTCTGCTTTCAAATATTTGGCTTTCTCCAAGTCCACATTTATGTTTCATAACAGATGTAAAGGTGTGTAGTTGTGTTTGACAGGTATTGAACTCGGCATACACCAGCGAAATGTGCCATGTAGATTCTCTGGGTATAATAGATTAGGGAGTAAATGAATACACCTGGAAGCAAAATTAGGAGGCCAATGAAATACTTTCTTAATGAAACTCAAGATGAAATAGAACATTTAGAGGTCTGTCAACTCAGATTTACTTAAAAATGTTGTTAATAATCCTATTGCTTTGTAGTAATAATATGAAACATATTACTACACATTTCTTCTTAGGAGAGTTTGGTGCTCAACATAATATTGAGTTCTTGAAAGATACCGAGACAATACCCACCCTGGCTCAAGACAGGTTTTCAATTCCCTCATGCATAAAAGGAGGTCAGCAATATTAATTTGACCAGTTGGTAATAGATATGTAGTTTTTACCACAGATATAATAGATTAGGGAATGCCAGGCACTAAGTGAGCAGCTAACCGTAATAGGCCTCCTTAAAAGGCTTCCTGCTCTATTTCCAAGCAACAGTACATGACAAAAATTCTTTTCTCATCCTTGAGCTCTAATTTGACTCCTTATAACTTCAGCACACTTGATCTACTTTCCCCTCTGGAGCCACATAATCTTTTCTCTCTGTTATTTGGTGATTCATTTCTTAAATATTTGGTAGCTGCTTTTGTTACCATTATTAGCATCTTCACTGTTATCTAAAAATTATGGACAAAAGTCTTTGTCACCACAGAATTCAAAGTTTAGCTGGAAAAGTAACTTTTGCTTGATTTCTTAAGGACAAGGACATTCAACTCCTCTGCCATTTCAGTGTCTACAGCAGTGTCAGACACTGAACAGGGCTCGCATACGTGGAAGTTGTTCTCACTGATTTCATCATCATTAGCCATGATTTTGAGAGCCTTAAGCATTCCAGCCACAGTATTCTATGGCTAGCTAAGATCTCTCTAAAATAAAAAGGACAAAATTAACCTGGAAGTTGTTCTCACTGATTTCATCATCATTAGCCATTATTTTGAGAGCCTTAAGCATTCCAGCCACAGTATTCTATGGCTAGCTAAGATCTCTTTAAAATCAATAGGACAAAATTAACCAAAATACTGGGGCTATTGCTTCCTCAGTAAGAATGTAGAGAAAGCAATTAATGTCACCTTTGATGCAGACATTTATGAATGCAATATCTATATATATGTTATATGCACATATATTTTAATAGATGACTCATAGTATGGGCTCTTTTATATTAGTACATATTTGTAATGCATGAAATTTACATCAATGTTGGGGAATAGGTACATGTACATTATAGAGTTAGTTACTTTTTCTAATGTCCGCGGATCACACGCATGCACTATGAGGCCTCGCTTGCAGGTACTTATGACTCTTGTAGTCAATTAAAATCCTTTTTTTTTTTTTTTTTTTTGAGACAGAGTCTCACTTTGTAGTTCAGGCTAGCCCTGAGCTCAGCCTCAAACTCACAGCAATCCTCCTGCCTCTGCCTCCCAAGTACCGGGATTACAGGCATGAGCCACCATGCCTGGCACTGTGATATGTGGAACTGATTACCAGTGGACATGAGACACCATGCCCAATATTGCTGTCTATGGTTCCCGGGGATCGATCCCGGGCCCTTACACTTGCAAGACAGGCGCTGGAACCACTGAGCTAAATCCCTGGCTCTAAAATCTTATTTTCAAAAAGCAGTACATTTACATAAAATCAGATCCTTTCCACTTTTTATTTCTAAATTAAGGGTAGAATTTTTTTATTTGGTGAGTTTTTAATTTTCAGCTCATGCTTCAAATGCTTCTGATATCTTTTAACATTTGATTTGTCTCTGGCATTTTAAGGGTCCTTGCCAGTTTCATGTCCTCTATAAACCTGAAAGGCTCCTGGGGAAATGACCTCTCTAATATGCCAGATCCCCAGAGACAGAAATACCTGAATACTCAG
>PVIR01044665.1:0-11121 GCA_004026965.1 Petromus typicus
TGAAATAGAAAATGCTCAATGTAAAATAAGGTGAAAGGGGACAATGTTGAGATTGTAACAAAAAAGTAAGGAAACAAATTTTATATATATGGGGGGGTGGTAGGGTGGGTGGGGCTATGTGAAAAAATGAGAATTAAGTTGTGTCTTATACTGGTACAAATCCCCATTATGGAGTGCAATCATGATGTGTATATTTAATGTACCAATAAAGATAAAAAAAAAATTTAAATACAAATTAAGTTTTAATAAAAAAAAAATACAGATACAGCTACACGTGTACTACAGATGTCTAATATTGGAAATGCTGGATGTATCAAATATTGAAAAGGATGTAGAGTAAGTAGAAATTTTGTGTCTTGTAGATGGCAAAATAATATATCTATTTTGGAAAAATTAGGCTATATATATTTGTATATATCACAACTTATACATTTTATAACTTAAATATATAATCTGACAGTTATATGTTAATAGAGATGTGGGATCCCAGGTAGTTTTGCTGTCTGCTAAAATTTGTGTTCAATACCAATTTTATGCGCTGGAGATGTACTTAGTGGTACTGTGCCTGCCTGGCAAGCATGAAGCCCTGAGGTCAATTCCTGGTACCAAAACCAAAACCAAAATAAAAAAAGCTAATTTGCTAGTCTTGAGTCAGTAAAACTCAAAATTATATGTTGATATTCTCAAATATACTGTAATTAATGCTATTGATCAATTTTTAAATTTTTAATTTTGAGTGACCCTCAAAAATTAAGCTATTGAATAGAAATTCTGATGAACATTTAGGAAGTATTTTTTAAAAAAATTTTATTTATTTATTTTAGGAAGTGTTTTTTAAAAAAAATTATTTATTTATTTTAGGAAGTGTTTTGTGAAGCCGCTAGAGTAATTTGCAGAGCAGGTTCACCATTACTAGGACTCATTACTTGCCTGAGTTAGATGAGACAAAACACACACACAAGGTACATGAAGTCAAACCTACTACTTACACATAGGCAGCAAGAGAAAAGAGCCTAGGATTTGGAAGAAGGCCATCCGCCAAGAGTCAGGAAGGCTGCCCAGGGCTGAAGGAATGTTGTGTTGGAGCTTCCTCTGGCAGCCTCTCTGCATGACCTCAGCAAACAGCCGGCCCTGTCTTTTTATACCCTGAAGTGTTGAAGGACATTCTGTTTCTAAGGGGGACTGGAGCAGATCCCAGGATGTTCCGGCCAGCTCCTCTCTCTCTCAGGGTGTTACAGCCCCAGCACATTGTGCAAAAAGGGAGGAGAATTGCTTTTGTCCAATGCTGCTAGAAGTGTCCTGCAGAAATATTTCGAGATGTCTATTTGAGCACTTCTTATATAGCACATTTTAGTGCCTGTAGCTTTCTCTGAGGCAAGAGAGCCGGGATTCAGAGGAAGAATTTGTGGACATAGCTGGGCTCAAGAGAACAGCTGTGCAGCTAAGGACTCTCCAGTTGCTTTCTGCCTAAACATAGGATCTGTTCACTCCTAGGTAATTTGGAAAACGAGGTGCAATTTTAGGTGTTAATTATGCTCTGGCTAGGCACAGAAGAAAGAGCGCTCCTTTTTAATTGATTGTATTGGTACATTTTATGTATACATTATGATCATATTCGATACTGAGAATTTGTACCTGCTTGTGACACATCTCGAGTCTCAATTTTCCCATTCTCTTGCCCACCCTACAACCCACACTCCCTATATACCTAAGTCTGTGTCCAGTTTTTGTTTTTGTTGTCAAATGTTTTCTTTCCTTTCTTTACATTCTCCTATCCTTTTTCCCTTTGAACATTTTCTTCCTATCTCACAATACCTATCATACATTCTAGACCTCATTTATACCTTTAGTTTCTCGTACTAGAGAAACAATATGGTATTTACAATCAGTGTCTTATTTATTTTACTTATGAGTGGGTTCTCAAGGTACATCCACTTGAGTATAAATGATTCTAATTTATCATTTTTTATGGCTGAGTAAAACTCCATTTTATAAAAAAAACCCACATCTTTATCCAGTGTCCAGTTAATTGTTGAGGCTATTCCTAAGATTTAGCTATTACAAGCTGAGCTGCTATAAGAAGATTCTTTAATTGTGGTGCTTCCTTGAAACTCTGGAAAACAAATCATTTGTCTAAAGGACCAATTTCATGGTTCTAATTGAGTATTTTTGTGAAGTTCAGTAGATTTCTTTTAATGCATTTTACTTTTGGGGGGTAAGTACAGTAAAAGAAGCAGGAAAGTAACCCACGATGCATGTACTAAAAAACATGTTCCCCTGCCATTCCTGTGAGATCCCAAGGTCCAGAGACACAGGTCGGGACTTTGGAATAAGTGGGAAACCAAGAGAAGACCCCAGCGCTGGGGCAGATGGTTGGAAAGGCTTTGGAGTGCAGTGGGGTTGTGTGGGAAGACAAGTCTCTTGAACAGACAAACAGCTGTTTGAATCAGATTACAGAATCTCTCAAAAGGGTGATGCCTTTTTGCTCCCAAGGAGGCCACTGCCACAGTTCTGTGGGGAGAGGGTCAGTCTGGAAGATGGTAAACGTTTGGGTAGAAATCTGTGGCATGGAGGTGCCAAGGGCTGGAGATGGGGAGCTGCAAGTATGGCAGCTGTGTTTCTTCTGGTACTTGAAATGAACTTAAGCACTTTTAAGAGACTGTCACTGTGGACTGTCACACCATATTGTAGACAGCCATGAACCTCACCTCAGTATTCAGAATGGTGAGGTATAGAATCATGATCAGGGAAAGGCAAAAAAATGAGAAAAGAAGGAAAAATAGAAACAAAGTCTATATAAATGGAGGGGGAGGTAAGGGTTGAAAGGAGGGCAGGGTAATGGGGCAAAAGTAAAAATCAAGTTATGTCATGTATAGGCACATGATCTCAGTGAGCAAGCTCATACTGTATATCTAAAAGGTACCAATAAATTAAATTTAATAAAATAAAATAAAAATATATTCATGATTTTAAACTCAGAATGGCAGTACTTTTATAAAGGGAAAAAACGTGTGGTTCTCTCAGCTGTATGAGACTCTAAATTGAATGCAAAGTAGGCACTGATGGAAAGCAGTCTAAGATGACTGATCAAGCAGAGGCTTGATTTTTTAAATTTTTGAGACAGGGTCTCGCTTTGTAGTTCAGGCTTGTCCTAAACTCAGCCTTGAACTCGCAGCAATCCTCCTGCCTCTGCCTCCCAAGAGCTGAGATTACAGGTGTGAGCCACCACACGAGACATTGTGGTATGTAGTACTGATTGCTGATGGGTTTGAGTCACCATGCCTGGAATTGTTGTATGTGGTTACTGGGAAATGAACTCAGTTTGCAAGGCTGGCATGGGAACCGCTGGGCTAAATCCCTGGCTCTAGGGGCTTGATTTTTAAGTGATCCACAGAACTTCTAATTTGGAAGTTTTTTAATTTGATGTCAGAAATTACTGATTAGTCAGAAGTGGTATATTTGATTATGCACTGAGCTTTAGATAATGACACAAATTTTAATAATGATATAGTTGTTTAAAATACTTCTTAGGTCCTCTGAATATTTTTCAGATTTATTTATGTTAAGCTGACTGGTGAAACTGCATGAATTTAGGGTGCATAGTGTGATATTTTGGAGTATACATACATTGTGGGATAGTTCTTTGAGTCTTTGAGAAATCTCAATAAATAAATTCATAATTTCTTCACTGTCAAACAGAAGATTACAATAGTTGCTCAGATCATTTAAATTTTTTGCTTTTACTAAATAACTTGCATTTCAAATTATTAGATTCTTTCATTTTTGTTGCTTTAGAACAATGTAACTGTTGTTTAATCCCTCCCCTGATGTGGCTAGTAGGCTCTGTATTTTGAAAATACATCCGATAATCTTTGTTGGCTTTCTATTGTTATCATCTTCTCTCTAATTACTTAGCTCTCTTGTCTTTTCTCTCTGCTTTCATAATTATTATCTTTTCCAAGGCAGTGCTTAGATTTTTGACAGTGGTTATCTTCTTCTTTACTTTTTTCATTTATTTATTTGAGCTACACTGCTGCTTTTAACTATTCACCCCACCATTTCATCCTTTAAAAAAAAAACCATACATATAATTCTAGGTTTGATTGACTCTATGTCCTCATTAAGCTGTTTCTACAGCTCTTAACTTCCTGCAAAAGAAGTAATTCTCCAGACCATATTTTTCTTTCCACTCAAATTTAGTTCTTTTTATACAGCATTTTTCTTTGCTTTTATTCATAATACTGATTCATACTTCTTTTATTTTCTTCTTCACTCAGATGCTTCTCCCATCCCTCTAGGCTTCAAAATGGTTTATAGCCTTTCTGTCTTCACGTTGTTGTCTGATATTTCTCCACCACCCTCCTGATCCCTTAGACTGGTGCCTTCACAACAGAGTGAACATTTTCAGGAACTAACCAACCCACCTTCTTTCCTGTATGCTTCTTGTCAGGGTTAGAACTGGGCAAGGAGTTGATGTTCTTTTATCTTTTTTCAAAGGCTGCAGCTTGTGGCCTTTCTTGTCATTGTTTAGAAAATGCTTGTGAATTTTGACAGGATTATTTGTTTCCTTAGTTTTCAGTATCTGTTGGAAGAAGGAATCTGTGTGGATTGAATTTAGCCTGCCATCGTTTCTCACAAATTAATCTAGGTTTTGCAAGTGAAGCTACAGGTATCCCAGACTTTCTTTTCACACTGAAATCAATTGAGTGAGAAAAGCTACACAGTGGTTCTTCAATTTTTCTCTGGTTCTCCCTTGTATTTGAATTCAGCAAATATTTATTATAGGTCTACTTAACATAAGTTCCAGATCTGAGTTTCCTTGACAGAGTTGGTTATTTGTTAATTTTTGTATTCCTGACAGTTGAACAGTAATTAGAGCTTAATATATGCTCAGTAAATGATTTTGAAATAAAGAAAGAAATAAAAGTGAATTGTAACTTTCCATTGTTCTCCTTTTCCTTCTGAAACTTGGGTTTTCATAAATATCTTTGTCTCTGTGCTATGATTTTTTGTGAGCATAAGCTCTTGCACAGATATGATGAGGTGTATGATAAGAGAGCCGGCTTCTGTCTTCCTGTCTTCTAGAGAGATGCTGCTGCAGGCAATTGTTTCAAGGTCTATACAGAAGTGATGTACGGGGTGTGAGTCTATTCTGTTCTCTACCACACTGTCTCTCACAGTCTTTTACAGCAAGTTCACAATATTTTATTTTTTTCTAAGAGAATCAGGATATTGTTTCTAGAAGAGCTTCTTATTCATTTTTTATAGTTCTGACATCTCTAAATGTGGAGCATTACAGTTTTATACATCAAGCTATGCAATAAAAGTGTCACTATCCTGATTTTTGGGTGGCACTTGGTATTGAACCCATGGTCTTTGCAGAAGCTACCACTCTAGGCTTTTTTATTTTGAGACAGGTTTTTCCAGGTTGCTGAGTTGCAGGCTTGGGTAGGATTTGTGATCCTCTTGCCCTTTCCACCCAGAGTGCTAAGATGATGAGTGTGTACCACCCATCTGCATCTAAAGTAATTTTTTTTTTTTCAGTACTTGGGATCAACTTGGCCCTTGTGCTTCCAAAGTAGGTGTGGTACCATACAGCTAAATCCTGGCCTCCTGAAATAATATTTTAATGAGTCAGTTAGAAGATAATTTCATATAATGAATATTGACAATTATGTATCGATAGCTATTGATACTTGTACATAAATATGATTACTAATAGAACACAGTGAACAGGAGAACAGGAAACTTTCAGGAAAAATATGGAAGTGTATGGCCCTACTGTGCAAACTGTGTGGATCACGTAAACACATGCATCTTGGCTCTTCTAGGCCAGCCCTTTTGGTGCATTGCGCCTCTTCCTTCATTTCTCTCCTTGGTACTTCACCATTGCTCATCCACACTTCTTCTTAAGCACAGGTTGAGTATTTCTTATTCATCCTGTTCGGGACAAGAGATGGTTCAGATATTGGGTTTTTAAAGTTTGGGATATTTACATAAGCATATCTCAGAGTTGGAACACAAGTCAGGAGCATAAAAAATTAATTTGTGTTTTGCACATATCTTGTACACAAAGTACTCAGGTAATTTATGCAATATTTTAATGTGCCTGTGTTTTAAATGCAAACTGAATCTGAAATCTGCTGTGGAATTTTCCACTTGTGGCATAATGTCAATCCTTGAAAAGTTTCAGACTTTGGAACGTTTCAGATTTTGAATATTCTGATCTGGAATGTTCAACCTGTAATCTGAACTGAATAACTGATGCGGGCCAGGTGGCTACAACCTGAACTTTTTAGCCCATATCCGTGCTCAGCGAACATCAACCTGCATTCCTCTCAGTCACAGAAAAGTAAACACAACAGAAGAGCCCAGATCACTGCAGTAAAAAACGCAAAGGATTTCTCAATGATGCACAAACTCAAAATTTTTTTCTCACCTTTTTTAAAAAACAGACTGAATATTTTTTTGTTGTAAGCAAAATCTTCTTATATTTTCATTTTAAGTTCTTCTTAAGAAAGTCTGAAAATTCTTCTATACTATAAATATTGAAGGAGAAATCAGTTTTAAGTGGGCTTTAGATTTATTATCTGTTTCCCTGGTTCCTCTCTTCCTACAGTCTGCAAAAATTGTCTCCCCAAACTCTTGCATTTCACAGCTGTTTTCTACCTGCACTATCTTCACTGGCCAAGTCTTCACTTAGCTCTGTCTTCACTTAGCTCTTCTCATAGAGCCAAAGACTATTGCTACCCAAAGCTGTGTCCACTGCACGTCACCCCATTTTGTATGAGGAAAATAGTGATCCGGCCAGATGTTTGTCTCACAGAGCTGGGCAGAGCTGGGCATAGACTCCATACCTCTTTCCTCTAGTCCAGAGTTCTTTCTATCTCATGCCAATCTACTCTTTAGACTAAACACTTCAAAATAGAATTTGTATTCTATAAAATCACTAATCCTCTTTCAATGATTCGGGGTTACTGGCATCTTTATTCTCCTGTTCTCTTGTATTATGATTCCTCATATTTCAGCATATAATTACCTATCATGTCTCTTAAATTCTATGCTTAATGTCAGTCTTGCTTTTCTTCTTTTAAGTACCATTTCCTCTGTGCTGAGGCAGTCTTCTGGAGTCTTATTTTGTGTCCCTATTTTTGAATTTGTATGTCATTTATATGGCAGTATAATCTAATGTCTATTGTGTTTTGTGTACTGTGGATCCAAAGCAAACTTTCCTGTAACTAAAGGAAGGAAATAGGTAGTAAAGAATATATATAAAGTTTTGGTTTCTCTGTGTCCTTCCCTGTCACTGTCAAGCTTGCCTTCCTGAGGTTATGACTCCACGACACCAGTGAAACTGTCGCCTTTATACCTGAAACAGAGCTGTCGCGTGTATGCTCAGAGCATTCTCCAAGGGAAGAAGACTGGGACTTGGGCTTAGAGGCAAAGGTGAGGTAGCTGGAGTCCAAAGCAAGAGAGAAGTTTTGCAAGCGTGGTTGGGTCAAAAGTTTTTGGAAGACAGGCTTCCTTGTCAGAGTTTACCTTCCAGAAGCATTACCTTTGCTGCGTAAGTACTTCCTCTTTAATACGCCCTGGGATATGATGCTTGATATTGGCCTACATCTCTGGTCATTTCATCTCAGTCTCATTGGCTCTCTGGGACTTACCTTCTCAGTTTCTAGGTAGCAGAGAGTTGCACTATTCAGTTCGTCTGCCTTCTCTGTGTGTGTGTTCGTGTCTGTGAGTGTGGGTGTGCCCCACACTCCAGGTGGTACCACCCAATCCTTCAGACTGAAGAATTATCTGCACCCTTCCTCCGCTCTTTAAATCTCAGGCATTGTTCTACCACTTCTATACTAGATCAAACCTATTTATCAGTGTCTGTCATTTTTACTTATTTATATTTCTTTTTTTTTTTTTTTTTTTTTAGACAGGGTCTCGCTTTGTAGTTCAGGCTGGCCCTGAGCTCAGCCTCAAATTCATCACAGCAATCCTCCTTCCTCTGCCTCCCGAGTGCTGGGATTACAGGCGTGAGCCACCAGGCCCGGCACTGTGGTATGTGATACTGGTTGCTGCTGGGTGTGAGTCTCCACACCCAGTATAGGTATGTGGTTACCATGGATCGAACCCAGGTCCTTGTGCTTGCAAGATAGGTGCCAGAACCACTGAGCTAAATCCCTGGCCCCTACTTATTTATATTTCAAAGGATCTATTGCTTTTATGTATTAGCCTATGTATTATTTTTCTTTTCTTGTGAGATAATGGTGTCTATATTTGATAGTGCAGTATTGAATATTGACAATTGCTAAAAAGAGTCAATTTAAACTGTTTTCATCACAAAAGATAAATATATAAAGTAATTTGCATGTTAACTGTCTTGATTTAACCATCCCATAGTGTATATGTAGATCAAAACATCATGTTGTACAACATAAATAGACACCTAAAATTAATAATGCAAAAGTGTGTATCTGACTTTGAAAGCTTAAGAAAATTTTCCTGAAGGATTCAAAATTGAGATGAAGGTAAAAAGGCAACAATCATACAAATTTGTGATATGTTACAAAGCAAAAACCTGTACAAAGATCTTGTGGCAACAGGAATGGTCAAGCTGAGTAACAAAAGATCGTCTCATGGAGATTGATTATTAACTGTGTGAGATGATTCCGAAGAGGTGGTAGGAATATAAACTACCCATGATTTGTATATTAACTTTAAAATTTTAGAACTTATAGGAAACTTGGTTATTGTTGGGTTTCCAAGCTGTTTTAACATATATATACATCTATATATATACATCTATATATACACATCTATATACATCTCTATATAGACATCTATATACATACACACAGACAGACACACACACACACACATATATATGTATGTATATATATGTGTGTGTATATATATGTATATATACATATATATGTGTGTGTATATACATATATATATACATATATATATATGTATTTGAGAGAGGTGAACATAGGGCATCTAAAGTATTCAGTGGCTACTGGCATAGTCTAGGGGAGGGATTAGAGTTGTACAGAATAGAGTGTGTGAGGAGGAATGAAATGAATAGCTTTGAGGGTTATTAAGAGGTTAGCTTACAATAAAGAATTAAATAAGTGGAAAGAAGAGCAGACAAATATAAAAAATTCCTTTATTTTTAGTTTTCCTTTCATTGAGATAAAGAATTGTATAAAAGAATATATTTATCAAGTAAAAAGGGGGCGGCAATATCCATAAATGAATCCTGGACACGCTTTGCTTCTTTTTCATGATATGTGATACAATTATTCCCCTTTCCTCCTTTTCTGATTTTCCCTCAGCTCCATCCCAAACTTTCCACTTACCTGTCATTCCTTGAAGTTTGCCTCATCTCTATTCTTCCTCTCTTTTCTAAACTTCAGGGAGGTGAAGTTTGTATTTACGATTTTCACGCTTCCCACACACTCACCCTTTGTCTCATGCTACCATTTCCTCCTCTCTCAAGGATAGGAATCCTGAAATAATGGTTCCATTTCTTTTCTCACTTACCTGATCTTAGTTTCTTTGTCATTTTAGATGATTTTCAATATTGTATCCTTGAGTTTCTTTTCCTTCTGATGCTGTATCCTTACAGCCATCCCAAAGTATTTTCATGACTACCATTATCAAACATGGAAGAACCACTTTTCTGAGCCTCAGGTACACATTGTTCTAAGGATATAGGAAGAAGCAAAGATTTTTTCTCCTCATTTAACACACTTCACACTAGGAAGGTGCTTTCCCACATACCAAGACATTTCCCTGTGAAGTTTCCTGTAATTCAATGTAGTTCTGGCACCATTTAACTGGAGATAGTGTCAGATCCCCCATCAGACTGACTTCCTTTCCAGTGCCAATCAGAAACTAATCAACTATAGTTCAAGCTACCACTTTTCCCTCCCTGGATTAGGTTAATTGGCAAAAATGAGTTTATTAGTAATATATGAAATAAATAATAGTAAAAAAGTTTATTAATAATGAAGGATAAAGATGCACAGCTAGGCACTGTATAAGAGATGAGCAAGGTGAGGTGAGGGCTGTACAGCTTGCTTGCTTTCTCTAGGCATGGCACTTTCTAGGTACCACCATGTGCTTAGCTCTGTGGAGCACTCTAAACACAGAAGTTTTGGATTTTAGGGAGGCTTCATTATGTAATTATGACTGATTAAGTTACTAGACATTGGTGTTCATCTCAACCTTCAGTGCCTCTACCTTCATAGAGAGTTGGCCTGGGTAAGGCAAAAATTCCAACCCTCCGATATCATGGTTGATTTCTCTGGCCACAAGCTCATATCCCGAGGTTCACCATGAGCAAAAGATCCCAGTAAACACCAAGGCATTAGAAGCTCTGTGGCAGAGATATCACTCAGGAAATCACAAAGATTAATTTCAGGAATTCATGGTCAATGACAAGCAAAAACTTCTAGTGACTCTCTCTCTGTACATTGATTTTATGCTGGCATCTTGTGAGGAATGACTACATAAGTGTGTTTTTTGTTATAGCACAACATCACATTTTCTAACTATTCATTATGCATCTTGATACTGTGTCAACAACTTTAATTAATATTTCAGAGGGACTGAGTTTAGCAGCGGGTGGCTCGGGAAGCGGTGACTGCAGCACTGAGTCTGCGTCACTGAATCTGCGCCGGGTTTGGAGTTTGCTTGTCTCCAGGCCCACGCCGGAGGAGCGCCCAGGGACTGAGTTTAGCAGCGGGCGGCTCAGGAAACGGTGACTGTGCCACTGAATCTGCACCGGGTTTGGAGTTTACTTGTCTCCAGGCCCGTGCTGGAAGAGCGCCCAGGGACTGAGGTGAGCAGCGGGCGGCTCGGGAAACGGCGACTGTGCCACTGAATCTGCACCGGGTTTGGAGCTTACTGGCCTCCAGGCCCATGCCAGAAGAGCGCCCAGGGACTGAGTTTGGCAGCGGCCAGCTCGGGAGGCGGTGACTGCAGCACCAAGTCTGCGTCACTGAATCTGCGCCAGGTTTGGAGCTTACTTGTCTCCAGGCTCACACCGGAGGAGCGCCCAGGGACTGAGTTTGGCAGTGGGTGGCTCGGGAAGTGGTGACTGCAGCACCGAGTCTGCTT
>PVIR01044666.1:0-11104 GCA_004026965.1 Petromus typicus
ACCACATAACAATACTGGGTGTGGAGACCCACACCCAGCAGCAACCAGTACCACATACCACAGTGCCGGGCGTGGTGGCTCACGCCTGTAATCCCAGCACTCGGGAGGCAGAGGCAGGAGGATTGCTGTGATGTGAGTTGGAGGCTGAGCTCAGGGCCAGCCTGAACCACAAAAAGCGAGACCCTGTCTCAAAAAAAAAAAAAAGATGAGCCCCAGAAGCATAGTGAATAACCAGCTCACGGCTGAAAGGTGGCCCAGGCAGGATTCAAACCTTCAGCACCTGGATTCAGAGTCCACGTTCCTGTCTTCTATGATATGTTCTAGCAAACCTCCACATCCACTCCACTTAAAATTTTTCTGGGGGTTCTTATGCCCTCAATATGAAGTCCAGCTGGCTGGGATAATTTGCCACGGCAATCAGTACAGTATTCAAGGCTCTGCACTCCCAATGTCTGCCTACTCGTCTACCTGCTCCCCACCCCAGGGCTACTGCCTCTTCTCCTCCCTGCCCTCTTCCGCCTTCCCCTTTCCTCCTGTTCCCTTCAGATCTGCCCCAACCACTCTGAGCTTTCTCTTTACCGAACCTACCAGCTCCCTCACATTTCTGTGCTCACCATTCCCTCTCCCCGAGCCCTCAAGGCCCCCTGCTCTTAGCAGTATTCCCCAGGCAAAAGCACAGGGCAACCCATCTGTGTCTGCCCAGCCACCGGGAACTTCACAGAGCGCTGAGGACCCTGGACGGCTCTGGTCTGCTCAGCCCTCTCCTGAGCCCAGCTGGGAGCTCCTGCCGGCAAGGCCTGGCTCTTCCTCCTCTCTGTGAGCCCAGTGCAGAGCAGGCTGCTCAGCCTCTTGATGGGAATTTAGTGCAGACTGGCTAAATTGAAAAGCAATTGAAAGGAACAATGACATAATGGAGAAATGGATATGGAGACAAGACATTTAAGCTTTCATGTTTAAATAGCCACGTCTTTAATGTTCTAATAAACATTAATTAAACTTCTCAGTACCCTTGGGTCTACAACTCTATATTCCTCAGTTAGAACAGTTCTTTCCTGAGAGTTTCCTCTGCCATCTTTTCCTGCAGGCTTATGTGTTCACCAAGGGTGCCTAGTGCCAGTAACAAAAGGCATTGTATTCCTTGAAACCTAGGGGAATTGCAAGCCCGCTCCCTGAGAAGGCCCTCCTGGCAACACAAAGTACATGTCCTGTGCTTCCAGAGGAGATGCAAGAAAGTTTATGGCAGAGGAAGGCACATTATTAAAGAGTGTAAACAAATTCCAAGTCAGGAAACAGACAGAGGAAGACGCGATGTGAAGCAGAAAAGGCCTATGTCATAAGAGGTGGCAAATGACTGAGGGAGAGGCCTACCTCCCAGAAGCCAACAGGCAGCTGACAGGTGATTATTAGCACCTTAACCTCGGAGGCCCCACCACCGGGCCAGGCTCACTGCCTGACAGCTCCTGCTGCGGAGGGCTGCCTTCAGACCCATGTGTCTCCCAGGCTGCTTTCAACCGGGAGGGGCCAAAGGAAAGTGAGACCTAGGCAGGAGACCAATGGGCTGACTCCAAAGAGAGAGACAGAGCTCCTGTGACAGACGCCGCTCCCCAATGACAGCTTCTCATAGTTACGCATGGCATTTATGTGGCCTTCCTGCCATCACCTAAGAAAAAGCGGCAACCCCAGAATGACAGCTGCCCTCTATCCCTCTCACAGAGACAGACCGCAAACTGCATGTCAGAGTTACAGATGACTGGAATGGGAGGACGAGTCGAGAGCCTGAGATTGGGCCAGCTGACAGTTGGACTTCGCCAAGCAGAAACAGAGGTGCAGGAGAAGAAAGTGAGGCCACTCCTTGGAAGCGAGGGCCAGGCCCTCAGTCGTTAGAGTGAGTCAACCTCCGAGATGTCTTGAGGAAGACTTGAGGGTGTGGCCGGGAAGTTGGGTATTTCACCCAAAAACCTATATTTTTCTGACATAAAAGCTATGATCGAGAAGGGTACAATGACTTCCAAGGTCACACAGAAAGTAGGAGGACCTAGAACAGGACTTGGGTTTCTGGCTTCAGTCCCAACGCTCCTTCCCCTACTTGGTGCCACCCTTATTCTAGGAATGCACTTCTCTCTCATCCTTCTCCCTCTCTCTGTTAGCAAGTCTCAAAGCAACTCTGGAGCTTACAGCCAGGAGAACAAGCACTGAGCAATCTTTCTCAGGATCTTCTCCATTTTCTTTCTCCTCTGCTGCATTTCTTACAGCTCTTAAAACACTGCCTGCGAAGCTGCAATTCTTCAATCTGCTGGGCTCATCCCTATATGGCATTTGTGTTTGGTTCTACACTGCTGTTTGCTCCACTTTTTAATTTCCTTTTAGAAGTCTGCAACAAGAGAAGCCAACATTTAATCGGAGGGACTAGAAGGGACTTTGCAAACTGCTGACAGAGCAATTATTTTTCTATTTCCCTTTTGGTAGAATTGGCTGCTGTATCATTTGCAGTAAGCAACACGAACCAGAAAGCATTTTGCAGCCTTATCTCAAACCCCTCCCACAATCAAAAGAAAAAAAATCATTGCAATATAAAAAAAAAAAAACAGAAGCTAGAAATTTAGATCTGTTGAAAAATTAATTTAATTTGAAAGGTTTATGGAGACCATTTTCTTTTGCAGCCCAAGACCAAAAGGTTTGCATTTCATTTTATCAAGAGAATGATAAAAAGTAACCTGATATTATTTTCAGCATCATAACAATATTATATAATAAAACTAGAATAACGTATTTCTTTTCAAACAGAGAAATAGAAATAGAACCGTATATTCCATGCAATTCTGAATTGGCTCATTTAAAATAACTATCAGAATTGTTTTAAGAGGTGACCTATGTATTTAACTGCTTTTGCTAGTACTACATTCTTTACTGCAAAGATGATTTAACAGTAAGCACAGAGTTATGATTTTATATACAGCCTAGTTAATCCTCTGAATTGACAAGTTTAAAATAGTCGGAGTGTCCTCTTTATAAAGAAGGTCGAACATGTAATTAAACAGAACAGGAAGCCTTCCCAAACCTTTATAAGTAGCTTAGATTTGCAAATGGATAACGTCCCCCTCCTTGTCAGTTTCATGTCATATGCATCTACTGGAAAGACAATGCTAAGCAGTCTTCATAGGCAAGGTGAAATAGGAATCCTAGACGAGTCATACCGAAGACGATCATCGTGTGGCTGGTGTTAGATTACTCATGCCAGACACAACAAATGGAGCCAGGAGTGGGCTGTGCATGGATTGCGGGGCTGAGGAGAATGGTGTGTGTGTGTGTGTGTGTGTGTGTGTGTGTGTGTGTGTGTGTGCGCGCGCGCATGCACGCGTGCACAATAAAAATTCAGAGAATGAAGAGTTGCTGATGAGAGGGAACAGAAATTGTTAAATAATACAAGGTTTCTCCTATTAAAAAATGTAAAAAATAGATAATAACTTCCAAGGCACTAGCAAAATTCTGATTCTTGAGTGCAGAGAGTAAATGTTCCAGTGTATAAATGAGACCCTCAAACTCTAAGAAGCCCATATCTGTGACTTGTTTCATTCTCGCAGGTTACACTCTAATGTGAACCACTTGGTAGAATATTTTAACTTCCTAATTGCTTATGTATTGCCCCAGAAAGAGCACCAAGAGGTGTGTGTTCAACTCATCTTTGTGACCCAAGCTTAGTATCTTCAGTGTATGGTGAACATTTCAAAAATATTGAAAGGATGGAAAAACTGGTACTTCATTTGTATTTTTAAGTAACAAATGCATCCATGATAGGTAACGTAGTCAAACTCATCGACTCCTAGATGTTGCATTAGTAGATTTTTTGGCTAAAATATTTATTTTCTTATAGCCACTATGTCAAACCTCCCAAAGCACAAGACAAAGGGAAATTTCATTCCTTCCCTCAGAAGAATTCATGCAGACATGAAAACTATGGTCAGGAAAGGTACAGTGATTTCCAAGGTCACACAGAAGGCCAGTATTCTTAACATAAAAATGATCACAGAAAAATAGCATACTTCACAGCAACCATCACACTAATCAGACTTATCAGACACAGCGACACAAAAATGTCTGTTCTTTCTATTCTGTATTTCCATATTGCACTGTACTTTCTGGCAAAGACAATTAGGCAAGAACAATTAAATAAACAAGTAAATGGCACAAAGAAATAAGTTAGAGTGCCTTTGCTTGTGGATGGCATGATCACAGATAAAGAAAAATTTAATGAATTCATTAAAATTATTGCGACAATCAATGAGTTCAGCAAGTTTTCAAAATAAAAGATCGACACACAAGCATTAACTGTATTTTTATGGGCTACCACTGAATAACCCCAAATAATACTGGCAACTTTCCTCAAGTTGCATCAGAAAGAATAAAATGTTGAGCAGTAACTTATCAATGGAAGATCAAGACTTTTATACTGAAAATTGCTAAACATAATTTTAAAAGATTAAAGAAGTCCAGACTAATGGAATAATGTTCCAGGTTCATAATTGGAAGATTTAATATTTTTAAGATGAAAAAATTTCTCAAAGTTATCTACAAACTCAAAACCCCAGCTCACTTTTTGTAGAAATTAACAACCTAATCCTCTAGAAATGCAAGAGATATAGAATAACCCAAACAATATCAACAGAAGAAAACTGGAAGACTAATTATAGTATATGCATTCAGTGGAATATGATCCAGCCATTAAAATTAGGTTTATGATATATTATTAGTCATGAAAGGCAGTAGACAAAACATAATGTGTACTATAATCGTATTTTTAACTGTGTGCATAGGTATTCATATGCACTTAGAGAAAAATCACAGCCACTACCCATGGATGAATATTTGAATTTATATTAAGTAGAATTAACCAAAATTAAAAACTCAGGTCTTCCAATTGTATTTGCCCCAAGTCAAGTTCTCCATAACTTCATGAGAACAGTAGCTGCTACACCGACTGGGACAGAACATCTCTGTCAGCACAGAAAACCTACCAGGGAGGCTTGTGTGTGTTTCTCCTTTTCCTCTCATTTATATTCACTTTTTAAATTACAAACCTTATAATAAAATAATATGTTTAAAGATTCAAGGGAAATTGAAATGGGGGAGGGGGCTAGGAACACACTCGTGGGTGCAGGAGTCCCCGCTAACACACTGACCGTGGCAGCACAGCACCAACTTGAGTCCTTGGCAAGGCAGCTCCTCTGTGTCCACGGAGCTGGAGGCCATGAGAGGGAAGCAGCCCCAGGCAAGGCAGTCCTAAATCCCACTGCTCGTGCCCCAAATTCAGAAGTTTTTCAAGACTAAACACTTCTCAAGTTGTTGCCCGCTTTACTGGATTACTAGAGTGATAATGGCCCATTTCTGCTCCCTTGTTCATATTTACGGCAGCTTTCTAGGAAGACATGCCAACCTCCTCATCAGGCCAAGCCTTGTCCTTTCTCCTGATATAGATTTTTTTTAAAAATTCTGAGAGAATAGCAGAGGCTTGGGAAAAGAAGCATCTTAAATTTGAGGCGATATTTTTTTTATTGAAATCTTTATTGGTACATTACATATATGCATCATGATTGCACTCCATAATGGGGATTTGTACCAGTATAAGACACAACTTAATTCTCATTTTTTCCCATAGCCCTACCCACCCTACCACCCCCCCATATACATAAAATTTGTTCCTTTCTTTTTTGTTATAATCTCATTATTTTTCCCCTTTCATCCTATTTTACTTTGAGTATTTTCTATTTCACAATATATAACATACAATTCTAGGACTCATTCACATCTTTATTTTCTCATACCAGAGAAAAGATGTGATATTCATCTACCTGTGACCTATTTATTTCACTTATGAGGGTATCTTGAGGTGATAATATAGATTAGTTCATGCTTTCTAGAGGACAACATGGAAATATATGTCCAAAAGCCTTAAAAAATTATGTCACATCTAGAAAGTTATAGGAAGTAAGCAATCATAGGTGTGCTCAGAGATTTAGCTATAAGAATATACATGGCAAGACCAGGGATTTAGCTCAGTAGTTCCGGTGTCTGTCTTGCAAGCACTAGGCCCGGGTTCAATACTCAGTAACTACATACAACAATGCTGGGTGTGGAGACTCACGACCACCAGCAATCAGTATCACATACCACAGTGCTGGGTGTGGTGGTTCAGGCCTGTAATAGAACTCAGAACTCGCGTGGCAGAGGCAAGAGGATTACTGAGTTCAAGGCAGAGCTCATGGCCAGCCTGAACTACTAAAAGTGAGTCTCTGTTTCAAAAAAAACAATGCACATGACAGAGTTTTTCAATTCAAGCTGAGAGTACAGCAACAAGATACATCCTCATGATGAAATACATCATCCATTAAAAAGAATGCTGGCAGGAATATTTGATTATATAGAAAATGCTTATGAATGTTAAGTTTTGAAGATGAATTTTAATACAGTAAAGAAGGTATCATTTCATTTTTGTAATATACATAGGACACATATACATATATATATATATATATATATATACAGGGAATAAATTAAACTAAAGATGAAGATATAATTTGTGACTTTCCATGTGGCAGGAAAATATCTAGTTATGATAGGAAACTATGATGTCTTATTTACTATCATGAATATATATTACTATAGTAATTAGATAAAATAAAAACTATTGTTTTTTAAATAAAGATAAAATGACATTAAGATGGGAAGTCTTTATACTTAGAATTTGAAATTAAATTATCACCACATTGAATATTCTTATATTTAGCTCCAGGCTTCCTAGCAGCAGGGCAAAGGGAAAAATACAAAGAACTATATAAATCTCCACTATTTATCAGCTCTTTCCAGGCAATAAACTACCATCCTAGCCTAAATTTCGGAAGAAATGTATAATATGCACTTCTCACTAACTCTGACACCTACCTGGTGGTTATAGGCACAGCGATGGATCACGCACAGCCTGCATCTTGTAGCTGCTTAACAACCATCTTTCCCACGCCTTGCTAACACATAGTGTGCCAGACTTCTCCTCCAGTATACATCCATTTTTCTTTTTTACCACATTAGAATAGTACAAAATTAATTAAATGCTTTGGACACGACACCAATAATGCATATTTGGTTTTCCACAGCATTTTGATGGTGACAATGTTTTATAACAAATATGCATACTCAGATTGCCTCACAGGCAAATCATAAGAGTGCTGGATGTCGCGTGCTGTGAGGATGAAATGCATCTGACTGAGTGCTCTCTGAGGAGAACGGACACAGTCGGGCCAGTGGGGAAGGGGTTTGGTGCCAAGGCTTCACAGAAGTCACAAAGATGCAGGGCCAATAACACCAGCCCTGAAATGGACTCCAAAGAGCTGATCATGACAAGAAGCAGCTTCCAGAGCACAGCAACCACTTTTGTCAGTCACAGCTCCTGAAGGACCTGGCCTGGGCCTCCAGAGGAGTTAGCCTATTACTTTTTATGGCATTTCCTATAGAAACAATGCAAACTGGATTCCTCCTTTGTACCGAACCTGAAATTTCTCTGTTTCTCCTGTAGACCTGACTCACTCCCAGAGAGAATGAGTCATACAAGTCAGGAGACTACTTAAAGAGCTCTTTCCTTCTCTAAAATCCTTCTTACTCTGTCAGGTATATTGTTATTGTTTTTGTTTTGTTTTGTTTTGTTTGTTTTGTTTTGTTTTGTTTTAAACAGAGACTCACTTTTTGTAGGTCAGGCTGGCCCTGAGCTCTGCCTTAAACTCAGTAATCCTCCTGCTTCTGCCTCCTGAGTGCTGGGATTACAGCCTGAGCCACCACACCCAGCACTGTGGTATGTGGTACTGATTGCTGGTGGGCTGAGTCTCCACACCCAGCATTGTTGTACCTGGTTACTGAGGATTGAACCGGGGTCCTGTGCTTGCAAGACAGGCACCATAAACTGGAAATATTAGGCATCTCATCCAGCACATGCATTAAACTAGCTTGCAAGACCATTGGAGGAATCAATATCACACCAGTTCCAAGAACATTCTGAGGCAGTGGCGAACTATTCTTATACTTAGGAAACTTTTCAAGTAGGAAGTGAGTGAGACAAGCATTTTTCATACTGCAAAAAGCAGTTTCTTGGTTTATCAATTTATCAATTTCTTGGACAAATAAATTTAGGCCTACAAGAGATAGAGGAATTGATCTCATGAAATGCTTTTCATGGGCAAGTATGTGTGTGGGTGTGTGCACACATGCACATGTACACAGACATACATACTGAATCATACAAATGGATTCTTTCAGTTTGTAAGGACTGAGGATTTAGCTCAAGTGGCATATACCTTAAAAATAAAAGGGCCCAAGTTTGATCCCCTATACTGCCAAAAGAAAATTTCAAATAGTTCATAAAGCAGTGAGCTATATAAATTACTTAGTAGATTATAGAAGGATATACATATCAATTAAAAATATCCTACAATGGAGTGTATTATTTTGAAACAAAAAATCTTTTTTAAGGTTTTTGAGACAGGGTCTCGTTTTGTGGTTCAGGCTGGCTCTGAGCTCAGCCTCAAATTCACATCACAGCAATCCTCCTGTCTCTGCCTCCCGAGTACTGTGGTATGTGGTACTGGTTGCTGCTGGGGTGAGTCTCCACGCCCAGTATTGTTATGTGGTTACCGGGGATCAAACCGGGTCCTTGCACTCGCAAGGCAGGCGCCGGAATCACTGAGCTATATCCCCAGCCCTGGAGTGTATTATTTTGAATGATAGAGTTTCCAACTCTTGAAAAGTAGCATCCAGGCCATAGATCATCATAAAGGGGATTGGTGAAGGCAGTGTACAGTTAAATGAGAACTCTTAAGTTTCTTCCTTATTCTGAGAGATCATCAGTTAAGATCATTAGCAATTTACTATGACTAAAGACATAAGGGAAAAACGTTTCCACTAGGTAAATGTATACAGACTGAAATTTCATTTGGCCACTTACATTGGAATGGCATCTCTGTAAAAGATTGTAAGTGACACTTAGCCAAGACTTCTCAGCCTACAATCACCCGGGTAGCTTATAAAAACCACCTATGCCTCAGTCTTGATATATACCAGTTGAGAAAATGGGACTCAAAATTTGCACTTTATTTCAATGTTTCTCAACTAAGGGTTGAGAGTCACTGATTTTCATATGCATGAGTCATTTAGATGACATTTCATAGAGCATAGAAGGAGAGAGATCAACCCTAAGATGTTATGGGAAGGTCATAAAAATAAAACGTTTGAAAACAAGAAATCAAAGCTTTTATTTTCTGCTCAGTATATATAGAGCTAAGATGAGCATAGTTGCATAGCTCCTGTTATAGTTTCTATCTAAATGTCCCTCCAAAGTTCCATGCACTCATAGGTGGGGCTTTTTGGAGCTAGCTGGATCTAGGGTTTGTGACACTGGGATTAAAAATTGTGGTGCTGAATTAATCTACTCAATGGTTTAGCACAGTTCTGGGTATGGCTAATGAGAAATCCCACCGGGGGTATAGGTGGGACAGCTCTAACAGGTTAAAGCCTGGTGGGATAAAAGAGAAAGGGAGGGCCACTACGTTATCTGCTGTTGCTGTTTGCTGCTTTGCTGCCTCTTCCCTGCTCTGCCATGGACGGTTTCCACCCTTTGACATTCCTCTGCCAGGCAACCCTGCCTTGGAGCAACTATGAGCTGCAATAAACCTCTCTTCCTCTCAGTGTCTCAGCAATGAGAAAAGTAACTTAGACAAAAGTCACAAACTGCAAAGTCATAGCTTTTTCAGAGCCATTAAACTGGAGTTCCAGAAAAACACATTAGCCCAGACTCTAAGGAGAAATGGTACTTGCAGGAAGAGGCAAGACATGAGCATTTCTTTCTCTGGGGCATATGCATCCCCATTAGTAAACAAGCATCAAGTAAGAAATAACAGTAGAATACTAGAGGGAAAGTAAAAAAATATGGACATAGACCATCTGCAAAATGGAGCAGAAGGAAGTCCTAAGGCTGGCAGTGGAGCAGACACTGACAAAAGCCTTTTAGCAAACGAGCCCTGACCGTAAGTGTCCATAAAAGAATTTGAAGTTGTGGGTGGACTGAGGTAATGGTACAACAACAAAGCTCAAATCTAGTTCAACCCTTGACTACACTAATCTATTGCCACACTAAATCCACAGTAGAAAGAGAAAGCAATGTCAGCCATATAAAAACTATTTATCTCAGTTTCTAATATCCTCCAAAAATGTCTAGTTCTCAACCAAAAAGCAACATAGGACTTAAAATCAAGGAAAAATTATGCTGATAAGAGGCAGCAATAAACAGAATCAAACTCAGATATGTCTAAGATGTGAAGATGAGACACCAAATTTTAAAATAATTCCTAATAACCCCAGTAAAAAGAAAGAGTATTGGTAAAACTATCTGGTGGACTTTGAGTTTTCTTATTGGAAGGTTTTTAACTGCAAACTTTCTTTAATTAATATATGACTACTCAGAAAGCCTGTTCATTATTGAGTTTTGATATTTTGTATTTTTCAAGAAATTGCTTGTCAGATTTATGGGCATATAAGTGTCAGAGTCATCTATAAATATAGATTTTTTAAATTTCTCCATTCTATCACTTTTTACTTCATATATTTTGAATATCTATCAGATAGATAGATAGATATACATATACTACTTGTTTTAAGTCTATCCACATGTGAGACTGTTAATGTCTTTTTGAAGAACTCCTCCTTTTCTTATTATGTAATATCCCTCTTTATTCCATGTTCTGGAGCCTATGTTAGATTTTAATAGTATAGCTATTTTGGTTAGTGACTACACTGTATATCTTTTTCCTATTTTTTCACCCTGTGTATCTACATATATTTTGATGTGTTGCTTGTAGATATCATATAGCCGAGTCTCTTTTTTTAACCAACCTGAAAATATCTTTTAATTACCATTAAACCTTTCAGATCTACTGTGATATTTATATGTCCCAACTAAAATCTATTTTTCTTGTTAGCTGTTTTCCACTTTCTCCATCTCGGGAGAACTTTTTGTAGATACTGGAAGCTGATTTCACAATTCATATGAAGAAGTTAAGGAACTAGGTGA
>PVIR01044667.1:0-11105 GCA_004026965.1 Petromus typicus
TAGGCGTGAGTCACCACATCCAGCATTGTGCTATGTGGTATCAGGGATCGAACTTGGGACTTTGTGCCTGCCAGGCAGATGCCGAAACCACTGAGCTAAATACTGGGCCCGCCAACATCATTTCTACCAGTGCACTTCAAGTCAAGTTCTGTAAGCAAATAATCTCCCATTAGTCCTACTTTCATAGTCTATAGTTTTTAATAAGTATGATTTCAGAAATGTTTACATTCATGACTTTCATCTATTTACGTATTTCTCATATAAAGGTAACAAAGTTTTAAAGCTTGAGTTCTGATGTGGTAGACTAGCAGGAAAATATTTGCAAACCATACACTCTATAATATATCCAAATATTTATTAGATCAAATCAATTCAAAAGCAAAAAAAACCAATTAAAATTAGAATAACTTGAATAGACATTTTCCCAAAGAAGACATAAACTACCAACAACATATGGAAGGATGATCAACATTACTAATCACCAAGAGAGTGCAAATCAAGGGCCTAATAAGGTATCACACCACACTTGTGAGGAGGGCTACTATCAAAAAAGTCAGAAGTCAACAAGTATTGGTGAGGATATGGAGAAAAAAGAACCCTTGCACACTGTTGGTAGGAATGAATATAAGTTGCTCTAATCACTATAGAAAAATATATTGAAATTTTCACAAAATTAAAAATAACATTATATAATTCAGTACTGCACCCTCTGGTTATGTATTCAAAGGTTCTAAAATTACTACTTTGATATATCTGTACTCCCTTGTTTATGGCAGTATTATTTAAAGTGAACAAGATATGAAAACAGCATATAAATTCATGTGTAGATGAATGGATAAATTAGATATGATACATGTCCAACAGAATATTACGTAGCATTTAAAATGAAAGAAATCTTTCCATTTGCAACATTTTAGATAAAACTCGAACATATTGTGGTAAATGAAATAAACCAAGCCCAAAAAAATCAATACTACAAGACCTCTTTCATGTTGAGTCTAAGGCAAAGGTCAAACTCACGGCAAGAGAAAGTAGAATGATAGCTATAGAGAAAGGAAGAAAAAAGTTGACATTTTGTTCAGAGTGCAAACAAACCATTTATGAGAAGAAGAAATACTGGAGACCTAAGTACAACATAGTGACCATTGTTATTTATAATTACTGCATACTTGAAATTTCTGGAGAGTACCTCTTAAATGTTCTCATGCCTGAACATGGCAACTGAGAAGCGATTACGGTGATAATTAGCTTGATATGTTAACCAATTTACAATATAAAAATACACCAAAATGTGTTCTACCCTCAAAATGTATACAATATTATATTTGTGAATCCTTCAACAAAGCTGGGGTAAATTGGATTCAAGTTTCAGCTACACTATTCATTAGCAAAGTGATTAGTGTTTCAGAGCCTCGGGTTTCTCTTCTGTAGAATAAAGAACTGTAGGCATAAAGGAGCTGTGAAGTTTAAGAGAGTTAATGTATATGAAGCCATAACCAGAGACTGTCATGTAAGGAATAATTAATAAATGTTCCAATGACACTATGACCCTAATCATTAATACTGTAACATTTACACGATATGGATTGGATGAAACAAAGAGTACGATTTAAATTTAGATGTGATAACATATCCTATGCACAAGAGAGATAAAAATATAGTCAATATTACATTGCATGATTTTTTCCAAACACAAAAATATATTAAAAATGTTATTTCAGTAGAGCTAGAAGATAGAAAACTTCTTAAAACATGTGAGAATCTTTTATTGTAAAGCATGTCAGCTAATAGCTATCTCAATGAACTAATCTGAAAGGCCATATGAATAAGTTTCTGAGTCACATCTCCCTTTTAAATGTTGCACTGATGGAAAAATAGGTGCAATATAGATTACTATGCTGTCTCTCACCTGCTGTGATAGGTCATGATAAGTGGGCACAAGAAAGTATCGAATAATTATAAGTCTTCAGGATCTACTTTCTTCAGGATCTACCTGACAGGTGTGTTATCGGAAAGTATAATTTCTATGCCACCTACAGTGCAGCAGAGGAGTATTTCAAGCTTTGGAGGTAGGGAGCAAACAGCCCACACCCCACCGAGGCAGCCCCCTGGGGTTATAGTGAAAGGAACTATAACATCCCCACATCAAGAATAAAACACTGAGCAATGTAGTCTTCACTTTTTCGCTTCACAAGGAAGGTAGCTGCACTAATTTTAAAATGTTTTGGCTCATATTCAGAGAGGAAGATTTCAAGGGCAACAAGGAAGACTTTGCTTCATATTGAATAAGGTGACAAAAATTACAGAAATACAAGCACAGATCTTGCTTTGAGACATTTGTATAAACTTACAATTATTTGAGTTATTTGTCGAAGACAAGGACTCTAATCTTAGTGTTTAAGACAGAAAAATTAATCATTAAAGACACATTCTAGTTCACCATAAATCTTAGCTTATAGAAAGTCTGATTCAGATTTTCAAGAAAAAAACTTTAAACGTTTTCCTTGAAAGAGTTTTTAAGTCCCTAGCCACAGTGGTATGTTTAATCGGACAGCTGGCATGTATGAATGTTTCTTATTCTATAAAACTAGCACAGAAATGATTTTATAACTATACTTTTGAAATCTTAACAACTTATTTTTACCTGTAGTCTTATAAGGCAATAATAAAGTACCTACATATCAATGGAAACCATATATAATTTTAATTAATCAACAATTTTTTTTTTTTTTTAGTTTTTAGTTTTTTTGAGATAGGGTCTCACTTTGTAGTTCAGTCTGGTCCCTAACTCAGCCTTGAATTCAGAAATTCTCCTGCCTCTGCTGGTGGGTGTGAGCATTGTTGTGTGTGGTTACCAGAGATCAAACCAGAGACCTCATGCTTGCAAGGCAGGTCTATCGATTCTTTTGTAGTTTTTTTTTTTTTAACTTCACATATTTTATTTATCCAGCATTCAATCCATAGGAAAAGAATAGTAACAAGAGGCACCCAAAAGGGCAGATAATCAAAAATTAATTTTTATTTTCTATTTCTACATATACATTTAAAGATATATTCATGCAAACTATGTAGGTGTTTATAATGCTATAAAACTGATAACACTCATTTTACCCTGTACTTAAATACTAGAAAAGAACCTAGAATTACCAACGTCCTTATTTTCACAAGCTATTTATACCTTTGTCTCTATTTGGAAGAATTTTATTGCAGCTAATTTTGTTAAAAGAACTTCAGAACTCCTTTCTTTCTAGCAAAACATTCCTTGCAATATAGAAGGAAATAAAATCATTTAAGATTTCTATCAAAATGTCGTTAGCTGAGAAATGACTGTAATTTAAAATTATATTACCTCCTATCTAGTTATATTATATTTATGAAACTTTAAAGATTTGGAAAAGCAAGCTACTACAGATATCAAAGAGTGTTAAAAACTTTCTGCATTACAAAGCTGGCAAACAAAGTCAGGCTCACAAAGGCAGCTGAGGTGTCAGGGAGCTATTTCATCCATCTGCTATTACTCCATGCAATTCAAACACCAGGTGGTTGCCACGTGGTTCCTGAAGACTGGCCTCACCTGCTGATGCTTATTTGTCAAAACTCAGAACCTAATTCAATCATGTATATGTATATGGTTATGGAATATGTATATGTTATGGTTATGTATATGGTTACAGGAATGGCAATGAGTTTATAATACAGTCCCTGGGATCCAGAAGCCCAATTAAGAATTTTCTTCTCCATAAAATTATCACCAAGTCCATGTGAGTTAAAGATTCAGGGGTTTTATTTCAACATCCTACATTTAGAAAAGAACTATACACTCATTTTGACTAGTTTTATAAAAACAAAAAAATTCCTTTCCAACCTAGAAATTCTGATTCATTCCTACATGAACACTGTGTCTCATATAAATATAGATGGCAGCCATCATTGTAAAAATAAAACAATGAAGAATCCTTTAGCATCTACCACCAGAAAAAAAAAAGAATCTTACTATTTTTTCTTTGTTTTACTAAACTCTTTCCTATTTGAGATGCCATGTTGATTTAAACAGAGCAAGAGACAACCCTCAAAAAGACTGAAGATTCGATAAAATTATTAGGAGAACTACTCCATTTTGTTCTCACCTTCGTAGAAGGTGTAGTAACTGGTAGCATGTATGATAAGAGGAGCAGCATTTCTGCTCATACTCGAAGCAAAGCTCATTCTCCACTGTGGTTTGAACCATCCTTGCCCTACATTTGCACCTACCTTTTGCTTTCTTAACATATCATTCCTACCACTTAAAATTGTCTACTTGGGTCCTCAAATTACTCTCTGTTTTATTAGCCTACATCTGTCTGATGAATATGAAAATTTTAAATTATCTTGCACTTATTATTAGGGTCTTCAGACAAGAATACAGCCAACTGTCTGAATCCAATGCTTCCATCTCTGTGAACTGAACCAGATGAGGATTAGAAATATTTTATAGTTATGCATCTCTATTGAAAATGTACAGAGCTCTTGTTCTCCTTCCTTCAACAGTACCATATAACAATGATTTATATAGATAGCATTTACATTGTACTCTTACCTAGATATCATTTAAAATGTATCATTACTTAAAATATATATCATTTAATGTATGGATTGTATGCAATTACTCTGTCATTTAATATGAGAGATTTGTGCACATGAGATTTTTGTATTCTCAGAAAATCCTGCAACCAATCCTTGATGAATTCTGAGACAATAGTAGGAGTATCTAGCAATTGGGAACATTTTTATATTGGCTTTTAGTATCCTTATCCTAGAAAATCATCTCGCTCTACTATGTACCTCATAAATGTCCATGAATAAATAAATGATTAACTAATATGGGAATTACCTCAAGTACAATCGGGAGACAACTCTGTAGGTGTCACATATTTCTGGGCAATTTCTAAGAAGTTGACTATACTTTTACAGAATAATCTCTTTAAGGACATTTATGTATGAACTACTTTGTCAAGATAAAGAGAGGGGGGTGGTAGGGTGGGTGGGGCTATGGGAAAAAATGAGAATTAAGTTGTGTCTTATACTGGTACAAATCCCCATTATGGAGTGCAATCATGATGTGTATATTTAATGTACCAATAAAGATAATTTAAAAAAAAAAAGATAAAGAGAGTGTCTTCCTCTGGAACCAAGACCAGGTTTGCTGACACACGTGGAAAGAAGATCAAGATACTGATAGACTATTTTTCAAATAACTTGTAATAAGGATAAAACACAATTAATGTCTAGTATATCTCCCTCGAAGGCAAATCTTAACCAGACCATTATAAGTTTGACTGCGTAGTCTTAGGATTCCTCTCCTGTTCGCAAAGGTATCACCTGCTGCTCTTTGTGCTGCCCTGGGGGAAGCAGGGATCAAAGAAGTAAGGAAAATGCTAATAATCTAGCTACTGCCACTGATCTGAGTAGAGAGTCCTTGGTCTCTATCCCAGGAGTCTGATATTTTCTTTCAATATCTGTTAAATCATAGCTGGCTAATTGCAACTTGAGTGGAAGGTAATATTCCAGACCCTTCAGCTATCTTGGTAGGTACTTCCTAAACGTTTGTTTCCATTGTTCTCTTTATTATATCAACACTGACTAAGTTATTCTGCAGTAATGACCCACATTGCACACAGTGTCTTATTCAGGCAAAGTCTGCAGTGGCTCCAGTAACCTCTAGCCAAGCTCTTCACTATGTATACAGACTGCACATTCTGGCTGGTTTGGTCTTATGTTTTTTTCACCATGTAAATTGTTGCTACCACCAGTGCTGGAGAATAGCTGGAGTGGGAAGTGAGCATCTAAAATCAAGTGATTTTCCCTGTGAGTGTGACACATGGCTTCTTCCAGTTTTCACTTGGCAAATGATGTTACTCAGTCACAGCTAATGTGGAGTATGGAAGCAGCCAGAAAACACAGTGAATTACAGACAGTCAGAGAAGAGCCCAGGGATGAGGTATTTGTCAAGGCCCCCAGGTCTTGTCTACTTCCCCCAGGTCAGCCCCTCCTAACAGAGCAGTCTGCTGTGAACTCAATGGGTTGACCTACTCATGAGGTTTGTGTTCCCACAAGCCAATCACTCTTCCAAAACATTTTTAATACACTCAAACTGAGTCAAGATTGACTGGTACATCCTGCACCTTACATTTTGTATCCTCTGACCAACATTGCACTAGCCTGCCCATTCTCACCCAAAAACCAGCCACAACACAGCAATCATCATTCAGTGATCTGCTTCTGTAAATTCAAACTACGTAGATTCTGCTTATGAGTTAGCTCATGAAATTCTGGGTCTTGTGTCTGGATTACTTCAGTTAACATTCTGTACGTGATATACTCTGGGTTCATCCATGCTGTCCATAAATGGCAATGTTTGTATATGAAGGAGAGCATGTGAGAGAAACATAGTTAATCTGAGGTAAGACTTAGTTTCCTTCACATTTTCTTTTTCTTTAATAATTTGAGTTTATTGGTACATTTTAGAAATATTATTATAACATTGGCAATTTGTACCTGAACATAACATATGCTGATTCTTTTTTTTTCCCATTCTCCTGCCTTTCAACCCCCTGTCTCCCTAAAACATAAGCTTTGTTTGTTTGTTTGTTTGTTTTTTTCATTTTATCCATTCATCAGTGGAGACTTCTTGGCTACTGTGACTAATTTTACAGTGGACACGGGAGCACAAATATCTACTCAAGGTATTAATTTTAAAAACTTAAAAGTAGCATTAACATATGATCCAGCAATCCCACTACCAGGTAGTATTCAAAGAAAATGTTTTACATTGCTAAAAGAAAAAAGTTATTTTACTTTTCTTTAAAGACGCTCTGCATTGCCTTGTATAGCATAATCATTCACACATCAAATGAGTATCTCTTTAACTGTTTTTCTTGTGTTGATTAATTATAGTTAAGCTATAATATTATCATTTCATGAGTTATAAAATACAGATGAAAATAGCTGAAATCAGAATCATCAGCTCTTTAAATAAAATCCATGAAAATGAAAATCTAGGTTAACGAGATTTTATCTTCAGAACAAAAAATAAAAAAAGAAAAGGAGGCTTTTCCATTGATAATGAGTGATTAATGAAAAGCTGAACTATGACCACAGCTAGGAGAACTATGAACTATGGCTCAGTGGTGGCCATGCTTTTCACAGAGAATTCATTACTCATTTTCAGCATGAACTAACCTGGGATTCTAGAATTCACAAAGCTAAGCTGGTTAGTTTATTGCACAAATTCTCAAAGCTTCTAGTGTGAAAAATACACTTTGAAAATTAATTGAGGAAGATTATGAAATGCTATGTTCCCTGTGTTGATCCCTAAAGCACGCTGGATATCTGGGGGTGGGGCTCAATAAGCAGGTATGGAGATTGAAAAGAATAGGAAACAAGAGGAAATCAAAGCAAAAAAAAATTGTTATAAATCTATCACTGCTCTGGGCACCTTGCATTAGTTTCTCTGGAATCTTCTGAGGTGATTTATGAAATAAGTCTGGAACTTTACACTAAGGCATGCAAAAGGCAAGCCCTTATCAATTTGCTCCAGACTCCACTGGCCCAGCGCAGCCTCACTGGGACAAACTCCCTCCTCTGCAGTATTTCCATGTGGGACACCAGGCTGAGCTCTCTCAGAAGGTTCAATCTATGGGATCGGAAGAGCCAGGGGATTTGGTGATAGGCACTCAGATATGGCTTCCCCGCTCTTGGCCTTTTGGGGCGTCCACAGAATCAGGGCCTCAGCAAGTCCCCAGCCAGGGGCTGGTGATCACAGGGATTTCCAGTGGTGCACAGACACTGCTATAAAGGGCTGAACTCTTTCTCAGAGATCATCTTATTGAACTGCTTTAGAAAAATCTGTGTTCCATCTCTAAGAAACGATAGCTCACTATTATCTAAAAAAAGATGCAACAGGGGGGGTAGAGTGGGTAGGGCTATGGGAAAAAATGAGAATTAAGTTGTGTCTTATACTGGTACAAATCCCAATTATGGAGTGCAATCATGATGTGTATATTTAATGTACCAATAAAGATTTTAAAAAATTATTGTAGTATAAATTTGTGATACATAATGAATGCCTTCTTCATGGGAAATACAGTAATTTGTAAAAATACGAATCACAATAGTGTGACCAATATTCCTGTCCTTTTAGATTTCTAGTTTTTTCCAAATAATTCATAGTGTGATCTAAAACACAAATAATTCTCACTCTAAGGCAAAGTGGACCTGAGTCAGTAATAATGAATCTTCCCAGAGTTTTACAGGACAAAAGTTGCCAACAAATGTCGAATTCAAGTTCTGGCAAAGGGTTGTCATAAAATCACGATAGTCGGCATAAAGTGCCTGATCAGCTCTTTGTTCATACAAATAATAATTTACTTTACACATAAAGCTTTATATCATCAGTTCTTAACTTTTTAATTATAAATGTATTCATAGAATTGACTAAGATTCTTATAATTTAATGAGTGTAACATCTTAACTCAATTAAAAGCAAAACTACGGAAGCACCATTCAATAGTACAAACATTCTCAAGCTCTGTACACAAAGATAAATATCCACTAAGTGATCAGCACATCAGAGAGGTGCTGCAAGGGATAAAAAAGGAAACAAAGAAGAAAAGCTATTTAAAATAGAGAGGGAATGATAAGCTAGAAAATTGACTTCTAATCCTCCAGGGTAGACAATGCTTTCTGGTGTGTGTGTGTGTGTGTGTGTGTGTGTGTGTATGTATATATTTGAAATCTTTACCAATGGCTTTTCCAACATCTCTGACTTTAAAAATTACTTCTTTAATTGTTAAAATTAATTTCCCCAGGGTATTACATTGATGCATTACTTTCAAAATGGATTTTGTCACTGAATCAGCTTACAAATGATTGAATACAGAACAAAACTATCATTAATTATGTGACCGTGGAAGGTTTACCTAAAAGTTCACTTTTTTATTCAAATCTTTATTGGTACATTATAAATACACATTGCCATCACATTCAACATTAAGAGTTTCTACCAGAATATGACACAACTTGATTCTCATTTTCCCCTTCCCCCACCCACCCTGAAACCCCCACCCCCTGTATACATAAGCTTTGTTTCCTTTTTTATTACTATCACATTCTTTTTCTCCTCATTTTTTACCTCTATACCCTCTTTCCTTTTAAATATTTTCTATTTCACAGTATCAACTATGTATACTAGAACTCATTTACATCTTCTTTTTCTCATACCAGAGAAAAGATACAATATTTACACATCTGTGACCTATTTCACTTATGAGGATGTCCTGAAGATACATCCATTTGAGTATGAGTGACTCAATCTTATCATTTTTAATGGCAGAATAATACTCCATTCTATAAAAGAACAACATTTTCTTTATCCAGTCTCCTGTTGATGGACATTTAGGTGTTTTCCAAGATATAGCAATCATAAGCTGAGCTGCTATAAACATGGGTGTGCATATGTCGCTGTGACACGAATCTTTTAATTCTTTGTGTATATACGCAGCAGAGCAATGGCCAGATCAAAAGGGACCTCCAATCCTAACTTTTTGAGGAATCTCCACCAAAAGTTCACTTTCTTTACCTGCTAGACAACAACAATAATCCTTGCTAGTTCAGAGGACTATGGAATTGCCAGATGAAAGGTTTACATGCACAGCTACTGTGAAGAATACACGTCAAGTGCTTTCTTGAAAAGAGTAAGAAAGTTGTTTTCATATTTTGTTGTTTTGTTGTAAACTTCTAAGTTTGAAATGAGAATTTTTCATTTTTTCCTATCTTGATATCAAGTTATTATTTAACATAGGGGCAAATATACCATTTGATCAAAGGGTTGACTTTCATTGTCTAAATCTATTACATATGTATAAATAGAATCTTGCTGCTGATAACAAATATATGGACTCTAACATTTAAGTTTATCAAATATATTCAGCTAAATTTTTAGAAGGCTTATTCTTACCCAACAAACTGCATTAACACTGCCAACCCAATCAATAAATACCCTTGTTAAAGAATCCTTGCATCAGACAAGACAGACAAGCAAAATTGATTTCATTATTGTGCATTTCCAAAATGAGAGAGCAAACACAAGCTATTTCTCAACATTCAAAATTTGATTCTGTGAAAACTGACGGTGCAAAAGATTTTTAAGAGGTGAGGTTTCAGGCAAGAACGTTTCAGGCCACCTCTGTCTGCCAACTCTTTCTAGACAAACACAAAAGTCAACTTTTCTTATTTTGTGACAAAAATAATCTTATAATGTAGAGAGAAGTACCTACTAATACTCCCACAGAAACTGAGGTAGGGTAGCTACCTTCTTTGGTACTTGTACTTCAAAGTGTTGCTTCCACCCCCATGACTTCAGTAAGACAGTGATAGGCTATAAAACCTGCAAGAAGCCTTTTAAAATATTACATGTCAAAGTAGCAGAGAAAGATTTATAAGTTTTCTAAAAATAATACTCTAAGAAGATAAGTCAGAGAACTAGAGAAAAGAAGAAACCCATGTAAAGTGTACTCAAGCTGAGTGGAAAAGAAAAGCTGTTGTGGTCTCTATCAATACACAAATTTTTAAAGGTTTAGTCCTGTTCTCCAAGAATGGGGTCTAGAAGATTTCAAAGTATCCAGCCAACATTTCCAGAAGACAAATCCAACACTGAGGACCAACTGTGGGAGTTAAACATAAATTGACCGGAATGGAAGCAAAAGATTAAAAAGATAACATCTAGATTTCGTTAAAGGAAAAGATAGTTCTGATGCAGCACGTACCTCTTGTTTGAAGATTTTACACAAACATCATAGGAGAGAGTTTTAGTACAGTGAAGTTAGAAAAGTTGTGCAGAACCCACTCCTAAAATCTTAAAATTCATTTCTTATAAAAATGAACAATAAGAAAGAAGAAAGATTAAATCTCAAATTAAATCATTGTAAAAACAGAACATAGTGTGAGATAGAAATTGGTGAGTCAGTCCCTTTCACAATAGCATCCCAAAAAATAAAATACTTAGGAATCAATCTAACAAAGGAGGTGAAAGACCTCTACTCTGAAAACTATAGCACTCTGAAAAAGGA
>PVIR01044668.1:0-11124 GCA_004026965.1 Petromus typicus
ACTAAAAGATAGTGTCCATCTTTATCTCTCTTTATCAGCTTTGGCTTGAAGTTTATTTTGTCTGCAAATAAAATGGCCACTCCTGCTTTCTTTAGGTTTTTTGAGACAGGGTCTTGCTTTGTACTTCAGGCTGGCCCTGAGCTCAGCCTCAGACTCACATCACAGCAATCCTCCTGCCTCTGCCTCCTGAGTTCTGGGATTACAGGAGTGAGCCACCATGCCCAGCACTGTACATTCTGATAACATCTTACATGGCATTTACTCAGAGATTTCATCTAGGAATGAGACTATGTTAGCTACCCACAGGCCATATATAAACATATTTTCCAGTCAAACCAAAGAATCACTATAAATAAGTATTCTTTAATTATTTTAATTGCTTCAATTTATTAGAAAAATTTAGTATATTGACCACAGAATCTCCAGTAATTTTAATAACAAAAAATACCTAAATGAAAACGAACAAAATAAAATTAAAATATCCAGTTGAAGAAAAAATGGAATGGGAATTATTGGTAGAGTGCTTGAATAGAGTTGTCCTTGAATTATTAGGACCCAGGCCATTCTTTTGCTATGAATTTTTAAATTCCGTTTTCCCTTCAATTTGAAAAAGTAATTTTTCATTTGAATATAAATCTCATTAATATGATTGCTATGTTTGAAAAGCTGACAATTAATACAAATTTAGGAATGGATATTCACTTAATAAACTAACCATGAAAACTATTCAACAAGCAAACAGATATCAAAAAGTGGAAGAGCTATTGAAATTTATTTGTGGGGGCCAGGGATTTAGCTCAGTGGTTCCAGCGCCTGTCTTGCAAGCACAAGGACCCGGGTTCAATTCCCCAGTAACCATATACAATAGTGGGCCTGGAGACTCACACCCACCAGCAATCAGTGCCACATACCACAGTGCCGGGCGTGGTGGCTCATGTCTGTAATCCTAGCACTCGGGAGGCAGAGACAGGAGGATTGGTGTGATATGAGTTTGAGGCTGAGCTCAAGGCCAACCTGAACTACAAAGCAAGACCCTGTCTCAAAAAAAAAAAAAAAAAAAAAAAAAAAATAAGGAAAAGAAAGAAATTTATTTGTAAGAAAATCTCCAGTGATTGAAAGAATAAGTGAAGAAAATCTTTGATGTTACATATTTAATGAATGAATTTGATGAGCTATAATTACAAGGCTCTTTAGGTCTGGAGTCACATACTACTTACAGTAGTAAAGTAACTGCTTTATTTTCCATTTTCTTCTCAAACTATCTATTATAGTAAAAAAAGTAATTATGATACTCTTCAAGTTATCCATGTATCAAATATCTATAATAGATTTCCAATAAAAGGTTAATATAAATATTATCCTTATATATTCAGAGAACAGAGTGAAATCCTCTGGAATTATTATCTGTATATGAATGAATTAAAGTACATTCTTTTAATAAAATTGTAATTACTAAATCCATATACACGTGCGAAATTAGATTATAACACTTGAAAACATGATAAGAGGGGCTGGAGATTTAGCTCAATGGTTCCAGCACCTGCCTTGAAAGTGGAAGGAACCAGGTTCGATCCCCAGTAACTACATGCAACAATGCCAAGTGTGGAAACTCACGTCCACCAGTAATCAGAACCACATACCACAATGCTGGGTGTGGTTGCTCATGCTTGTAATCCCAGCACTAGGGAGGCAGAGGCAATAGGATTGCTGTGAGCTCAAGATTGAGCTCAGGGCCAGCATGAACTACAAAAGCAAGACTCTTTCTCAAAAAAAAAAAAAAAAAAAAAAAAAAAAAAAAAAAAAAAAAAAAAAAAAAAAAAAAAAAAAAAAAAAAAAAAAAAAAAAAAAAAAAAAAGAAGAAGAAGAAAGATAATTCACAGAGATAAAATCAATGACCATTGATTGCAAAAGAATTAACATTTCACATAGACTATGAACTTTGTGATGTGAATTAGATTCAAACAACCCCTAATGCTAGCATACTGATACCACTGTGTACAGTTCTTTAAAAATACATGTATTTCTACATTTGATTCAGATAAAAGTAGAAAATAAATGATTGCTTTGAAAAACAAATTAAAATTTCTTATTAAAATAGGCATTATATGATATGATAATATATATCAATAAGTATAAATTGCTAAAAATCAAGAACTAGACCAAACCTCTCTATCTTATGTATGTAGAGTGCTCTGAATGCTTGCCTGATTTCATACCATGGAAAAAAAAAAATCCCAGGGAACAAATTTCCTCTGTAGCACTTCTTTTCCAGGGAAGCCAGAGTGCACTTATAAACTTGAGCCTGTGCAGATGGGATTTTATTGATTTCTGAAGAGGCTTTACTACATCTTTCCTATTGTCTTAATGCAACATAGTTGGCCCTAGTGTTAAACTTATTAAAAGTTTCTCTGGACTTCCTCTGGGTAGGTAGTAATTTCTCCGTTCTCATTCCTAATCACACAGACCTTCTTTTGTTTAATAAGGTTGGCTAGGATATGGGAAAAAATGAGGATTAAGTTGTGTCTTATACTGGTATAAATATCCATTATGGAGTGCAATCATGATTTATATATGTAATGTACCAATAAAGATTTTAAAAAAATAAGATTGGCTAAGGGTCTATCAATTTTGTTTATCCTCTCAAAGAACCAACTTTCCAATTCATTGATTTTTTTGAGCAGTCATCTTGGTTTCTATTGCATTAATTTCTGTCCTGATCCTTATAATTTCTTGCCTAGTACGAGCTTTGGGTTTGTCTTGCTCCTCTCTTTCTAGTTGCTTGAGGTTCAGCATTAAACTGTTTATTTGAGCTTGCTCTGTTTTCTGAATGTAGGCCTTCACTGCTATGAATTTTCCTAGTAGAACTGCTTTCATTGTGTCCCATAAATTTCCATATGTTGTACTGGGGTTATTGTTTAGTTGTAAGAACTGTTCAGTTTCTTCTCTAATTTTTTTCTCTGACCCATTGGTTGGTCAGCAGAGTGTTGTTCAGTTTCCATGTGTTTGTGAGGATCCTGGCCTTTCGTTTGCTATTCAGCTCCAATTTCAGGGCACTATGGTCCTACAGTATACAAGGGATAACTTCAGTTCCTTTATATTTTCTTAAACCTGTTCTATGAATGAGCACATGGTCTATTTTTGGAGAATGAACAGCTGAGAAGAATGTAAATTCTGACTTTGTGGGGTGAAATACTCTGCAGCATCTATTAAGTCCATTTGCTGAAGAGTCTGGTTTAGCTCAAGTATTTTCTTATTGACTTTTTGTCCAGTCAATCTGTCTTTGTGAAGTGGGGTATTGAGGTCTCCTACTATTATTGTATTGGAATTTATCTGGTTTTTCACGACCATCAATGTTTGTCTTATATAGTTGGATGCATTAGAATTTGGAGCATTGATATTTAAGATTATTTTTTTTTCTTGGATTTTTCCTGTACTAGAAGATTGTGTCCATCTTTATCTCTCTCTATCGGTTTTGGCTTAAAGTCTATTCTGCCTGCAAATAAAATCACCACTCCTGCTTTCTTGCTGTTTCCTGTTGCATGTTTATAATTGCTAACTCTTGGAAACAACCCAAATGTCCATTAACTGGAGACTGGATATTACAGCTGTGGTTCTTCAAGAGAATGGAGTATTACTCTGCCATAAAAAAGATAAGTTTGAATCATTTCTACTTAAATGGACATACTTTGAGGATATACTTATAAGTGAAATAAATAGGTCACAGGTAAATATTGCATCTTTTCTCTGGTATGAGAAAATAAATATGTAAATGAGTTCTAGAATTATATATTACATATTGTGAAATAGAAAATACTCAAAGTGAAATAGGGTGAAAGGGGAAATAATGAGATTATAACAAAAAAGAAAGGAAATAAGTTTTATATATAGAGAGGTGTGGTAGTGTGGGAAGGGCTATGGGAAAAATGAGAAGTAAGTTGTGTCTTATACTGGTACATATCCCCACTGTGGAATGCAATCGTGATGTGTATATGTGATGCGCCAATAAAAATTTCAATTTTTAAAAAAGTTTCTCTTTGATGTTCCAACTTTTCAGGTGCTTATTTTCTATGGAAACTGAAAAGACATCCACCGCTTCCCATGCAACAGACTGAACATGGAGTTTTTTTTGTTTTTGTTTTTGTTTTTGAATTCTCTCTGCCAGAATAAGAAGCCCACAAAGTCTTAGGATACAAACAAAAGTTATAGGAAACAAACAAAATGAAGAGAAACTTTATTTTAAAGAATAACATACATAGTGTATAGTCCAATTACCAATGTAATTCTTGTTGAAACTACATCCTCCTAAGCCTGGCTTTACTATGAGAATTTCTATCAGCATTTTAATTTTTTCTGCAGTGGGAAAACTGAAGTTAGTTCATTTATTTATTTGTTTGTTTATTTATTTTTAAATTGAATTTATTTTGGTATCTTGCGATGAAAAAAATAATGTGTACTTTAAAAGCATTCTGATCTTTTGAGCTTTGAACAGTACCACCCTTCGAACTCTCCTTACAGCATTATAGAGATTCTCTAGTCAAAATTTGCAAACTTTTCCTATCTCCTCCTGGAAACTAACTGCAAAGACTCCTATACTGCATGAATAAGTCAGTCACTGATGGGGGAGACATGGTAAGAGGATGCAGCCAGATCCCTTGTGGCAAGCTCCAGTTTCCCTTCTCTGTGAGTTCCACAGAAAAAGGTTTAACAACCAACAAACAACAAAATTGGAACCTTGAGAAGAAAGATGAGTCCAGGCTCAACTCTTGTTACTCAGAGCAGCAGTAGCAAAAGGCCAAAATTGCAGAAGCAGAAGAGGGAGCAGAAGAGGCCATGACCTGAGCTCGTGGCACCTTTATTTGGTACCAAGCCTTCACATCCACAATCCTAGCATGCATAAAACAGGGTGGTTATCCACAATACTCCCTGTAGTTGAAGATCCTGTAATTAAAGATCCCATAAGGCAGGGAAGACATTCTTAAATCCCAGTAAATCCTTTTTTTAAATTGTGAGATAGGTACATTTTATATGCATATGGTGATCACACTCAATATTGACAATTTGTACTACTATCTGTCATAACCTGGTTTTCACTTTTTTCCATTCCCCTACCTATCCTACAACCCCCCCCCAAAAAAAAAATATATATATATACTTTCTTTCTATTTTTAAAATTACCATCACAATTTTTTCTTTCCCTTCATGACTTACCCCTACCCCATTTCCCTTCGAATAGTTTATATTGTGCAATATCTAACATATATTTTGAATTCATTTACACTTTAAGTTTCACATATCAGAGAAAAGATACTGTAGTTACACATCTGTGACATATTTTTTTTCACTTATGAGGATGTCCTGAAGGTACATGTATTTGAATATGAGTGACTCCAACTTCTCATTCTTTATGGCGGAGTAATACTCCACTCTATGGAAAAAAAAAAAAAAAAACATAGATTCTTTATCCAGGCTTTAGTTGATAAACATTTTGATTGTTTCCAAGATCTAGCAATCTTAGATGGAGGTGCTATAAACATAGGTGCACATATGTCGCTGTGATATGAATCTTTAATTTTTTATATACATCTAGGAGAGGAATAATAGGGCCAAATGGGACCTCTAATCCTAGTTTTTTGAGGAATACCTACACTGATCTAGTAAGCTTTTATCTGAAATCAATGAATTCTGCAGTATATGAAGAATGGAAAGTTCATCATTCATATTACATTCAGAATTCTTATAGTGAATATCAAATAAATGCTAATGGTATTAATCTTGGATGTTGCAAAAACTTCATCAAAGATCAAACAGAAAGATCTTGGAACAAAATGAACATCAATGTAAATTAATTTTCTTTCATTAATTCTAATGCAAAGCAAAACAAAATCCAATCTTTTTTCAAATTTTTATACTTTCGTAAATATCCAGATCAGTGTGGGTATTCCTCAAAAAACTAGGATTAGAGGTTCCATTTTGCCCTAGTGGTTTTACCAGTCTACATCTCACCAACACTGAAGGAGTGTTTTATTTTTTTGTTCTTGCAACCTCAACAGCATTTGTTGCTCGTTAATTTCAAGATAGCATCCATTCTTTGTGAAATGAAATGGAATCTCAGAGTTGTTTTCTTCTGCATCTCTTCAATGATCAGTGATGTTGATCATTTCTACATCTACCTCTTAGCTACTTTTACTTCTTCTGCTGAAAAGTGTCTGCTGGTTTCAGATGCCCATTTTTGAACTGAATCTTTAAATTTGGGGGAGTTGATTTTTAAGCTCCTTGTATATTCTAGAGAGCAGCCTGTTATCTTTGGAACAGCTAGTAAATTTTTTTCCCATATTGTTGGTTCCCTTTTAACTCTACTAGTGATTTCTTTTTCTATGCAGAAGCTTTTTAAAAGGGTGAAGTCTCATTGTTGATTCCTTCTGCTAGTTCTCATGTTATCGAAGTTTTACTCATAAAGTCTTTCCCTAAGCCAATGCCTCCAAGAGTTTTACCTAACAAGTTTTCCAGTAGGTTTATTGTTTCTGTTTTAATATTTAAGTCTCTAATCAGTTTTCATTTTATTTCAGTACATGTTGAAAGAGATAGATTTAGGTTTAGCCTTTGGCAGTCTAGAGCCCAGTTTTTCCAGCACCATTTGTTAAAGAGGGTATCTTTCCTCCATTGAGGATATTTGGTTCCTTTGTCAAAGATGAGGTGACTTAGTGTATGTGTATCTGGAGTTATTTCTGGATCTTCTAATCTATTCCATGGATCCTCAGGTGTGTTGCTTTGCCAGTACCACACGATTTTTGTCACTATGGCTTTGTGGTATAATTTCATGTTTGGGATCATGATACTCCCTGCCATGTCCTTGTTACTTAATTACTTTCGTTATCCTATTCTTTGGTAGTTCCAGATGAATTTTTGGATTATTTTCTCTAAATCTGTGAAATATGCTGTTGAGATTTCAAAATAGATTTCATTTTATTAATGCATTAGTTGTGGGAGTATAGTCATTTTGATGATATTGATTCCTCCTACCAGGAACAAGGCATGTTTTTCTATTTTTCTGATATCTTCTTCTACTTCCTTTTTTCAGAGGGCTGTAGTTTTCAGAATAGAATTTCCATTCCTCAGTAAAATTTAAAGCCAATAATCCTAGTGCAGAAATCTTTGTAGTTTAAAATCCTGCAGGGTGGGAAAATGTCCACAAAATTCCAGTAGTTAATCCCACAGGGGAGGGCAGATATTCATAAATCCAAGTAAGAAAATAAGTTGAAAGTCCAAGTATGTTGTCCACAGTTTCGTGCAAGTCACACGTATGATTCCATTCCCTTGTACTAAATTCTAAATTAGTTTTTTTTTGTATTACCATACACAGTATTTATGTAACACCCATGATTTAAAGATAGACTTTTTTCTTTTGTCTCAAGTTTTCCATGGGATTTTTTGCTGGCTCGAAATCAGGAATACACATTGTAAAAGTTTGAAAAGAGGATTCTTGCTCTGTAGAAACTGTGAGAGAAACAACTAGAAAAGGAGGGTGCACTATGCACTGTGATTCCTTTGAGTAGGCCATGCAAAGTGAAGCATTATCTTCTATTTTGGAGGAAATATCTTGTCATGTACTGGCTGATGATGGATTTTTAAGTGTTTTTTAGAAATTGTAGGGGCTTTTATTTTAACTGTATCCTCTCAAGTGCTTTATAAAGTTTTCAGAATGCTGGCCAGCCACCTCATGCTCATCTGGCTTGATTTGTGAAAAAAAAAAAAAAAAACGATGAAATGAATTGATGTGATATTCTGTAAAATTTTAAGGACTCTACAGAATTTTGGACTACATTATGACAGAGTGGAAAAAGGGTCATATAGCCTCAGGAAAAACTGTGAATGCATAATATTGAATGAGTCAAGTGAATATTAAGCAGTTTGGACCATTTTCCTAATTGAGGAAAAAATATACTGTGTTTGCTAAATGAATGCAGGTAAGACTCAGTTAATCTCTCCCAATAGCATAAGCCGGTCATGCCAAGTGCAATTATGTCTATGATGTTTATGAGTTTTTGCAAAGTCTAAGGGCAATTTGATTCCTGAAACAGCCATACTGGTTCATTAAATGGAGTTAAAATTGGAATCCCTATACATGTGTACTGTAGAACTCAAGCACCACACTATTCTTTGGCTCTGTGAGATAATCACTTTGTCTTTATCTCTCTATCTCTGTTTCTCTATTTCTCCTTTCTGATGCTTCCTGAAAAGCTACTTTTTTTATTCTGGTTTATTGTAGGAAAAGACACTTTCAGAAACTTTCATCTTATTTTTTCTTCTATTATTATTATTAACTTCGTGCTAAGAACACATGTGAGATGACTGATAGTAAAGAATACTAATAGTTATTATATTATTCAGGTGCAAGGAAAAGAAACACATACATTTGGTTATGAGTTCATTAGGACCTGGGTCCAATATACTTCCACTGATATATAGGGATCTCAAAGCATTTTCAGGTTTACACATATAAATTATGACACTCTGTACATTACTTCTCATGTATCTGCATGTCTCCATTCAAAGGTTGATTGAGGACTGGATCAATAACAGTTATTGATTATTGATTATTTTTGGTTAACCAGTCCAAAATACATGATGTGCACAACTAAACAGGAAAAGGGTTATTCTGGATATCTATTTTGAAGATCTCATGCTGTAATTGGTGAACTCCAAGGAAGACATTTTATTGCAGAAGCATAGTGGAGAAAAGTTGTATGTATCATAGCAGCCAGGAAACAGAGCCAAAGCAAAAGAGAGAGAAAGGGAACAGATATATAATCAATGTTGTGCTCCCAAGAGCTACAGAGATTTTTAAGTATGCTTTGCTAATATCACAGACATCTTTCTACATAATCACCTTAAAAATTGAGTTTAACTATCACAATAATTAAACATTTGCTTATGTTAATAGAATGTGGTCTGAAAATTAGCCTATGGCTGTGCAGTAAGAAAGTTTTTGTATTTTTCTTGGGGAAACCATTCTCATATCCCTGCCATTTCATTTAAGCTTTCTTTTTATTATGGCTGTTCTGTAGTAACTTAATTGCCTGCCTGTTTTTGTTGGTTATAGCAATACCAAGTGCTATTTGCTAATTCATCAATTTCCTAATAATAAATATCTTACTGCTTCTATGACTTTACTGAAAATGATAGCGATGTGTATCTTCCTGGATGTACATGATTAAGTAACAATATCTGTACTAAATTAAAGACTTATAATATTCTTTGATGTTCACAAGTAAAGTATGTGGCTAAATATTCTGTTCTGTTAAACAAAGTCATCTCTTCATAGCAGGTGAGTTCTGTTGATGTTCTAAGAAGATTATTAATCCTTGGAAAAAGGATGTCTTCTTGGACTTCTCATAGAACAATTCCTTTCTATAGGTCTCTGAGCTATATATTATAGATCATTTTATGAAAATTCTCTACAGGCTTTTCAGTCCTTTATTTACTGTCTCAGTAAATCAAGACTTTCAACCTCACTCATTATGAGCCATTATTTTTTCCAAGCTTTTTAGAAAAAAAATTTTCGTTAAGTGTGATATGTAATTGTGTAGTTGACAAATAAAATTGCATATATATATATATATATATATATATATATATATATATATATATGCCCTCCATGTTATTTCCCATTGGATCTTATCATTGGCTCTTATTAGTTAACTATATTTTTGTTCTACTTTGGTCCTGTCTCAACTCTTAGCTTTGCTCAATAAAATTCCTTGAGAAACAGGGTGATAACAATATATATAGTTACCTATATTGTTATATAATGTTAAATATATTTATATATAAATTATATTTATATATAAATTTATATATATAAATAAATATATATTTAACATTAAATTGCTGTTCTATATAGAGAATAATTGAGAAATAGTCATCATAAGATTAGTTAACATATCAGTAACCTCACATAGTCACCATCTTCTGTTTAGTAGTGCAAATACTAAAATTAATTTGCCTAGAAAATTCCAAGTATAATATACAGATTTGATTTCATGTTATAATAGGTTAAATTTCCAGTGAGCAACCCCATTTCAAGTTCCACATCTGTCTCTCCTTGCTTTCTCTCAGTAATTTTTTTCTTACTCTTTTTTAAAAATGATTTTATTGGTATATTTTATATACAAACCATGATCACATTCAACATTGAGAATTTGTACTGGTATATGACATAATGTCATTCTTAGCTTTTCCTATTTCCCTGCCTACACTACTATCCTCTGCCCCAATATACAGACATTTTGTTTCTTTTTTTTATCATATTTTCTCTTTCCCCTCATTACTTATCCTTGCCCACCTTTTGCCTTCAAATATTTTCCATTTCACAATATCTGTCTTACATTCTAGAACTCATTCACATTTTCAATTGCTCATGCCAGAGATATGATACAGCATTTTGATATCTGTGATCTATTTATTTCACTTATGAGTATGTCCTCAAAGTACATCCATTTAAGTATAATTTACTCAAACTTATCTTTCTTTATGACAAAGTAAAATAATTCCAGAATGTATTCATCTTGCACACTTAAAATTTCATTATAGGGCTGGGGATTTAGCTCAGTGGTTCCTGCACCTGTCTTGCAAGCGCAAGGGCCTGGGTTAGATCTCGGGTAACCATATACCATATGGGGTGTGGAGACTCACGTCCAGCAACAATCAGTACCACATACCACAGTTTTGGGCGTGGTCACACTTGTAATCCCAGCACTCAGGAAGCAGAGGCAGGAGGATTGCTGTGATGTGAGTTTGAGGCTGAGCTCAGGGCCAGCCTGAGCTACAAAGCAAGACTCTGTCTCAAAAATAAATTAATTAATTAATTAATTTTTTTAAAAAAAATTCATTATAGGGCCGGGGAGTTAGCTCAGTGGTTCCGGCGCCTGTCTCGCAAGCGCAAGGACCCGGGTTCGATTCCCCGGTAACCACATACAATACTGGGTGTGGAGACCCACACCCAGCAGCAACCAGTACCACATCCACAGTGCCGGGCGTGGTGGCTCACGCCTGTAATCCCAGCACCCGGGAGGCAGAGGCAGGAGGAGTGTGATGTGAGTTTGAGGCTGAGCTCAGGGCCAGCCT
>PVIR01044669.1:0-11111 GCA_004026965.1 Petromus typicus
GAAAGGGGACAATGTTGAGATTGTAACAAAAAAGTAAGGAAACAAATTTTATATATATGGGGGGGTGGTAGGGTGGGTGGGGCTATGGGAAAAAAATGAGAATTAAGTTGTGTCTTATACTGGTACAAATCCCCATTATGGAGTGCAATCATGATGTGTATATTTAATGTACCAATAAAGATAATTAAAAAAAAAATTAAAAAAAAAAAAAAAAGAATAAATGGTTCACATAAAAGGATGTTTCACATATTAGAATAAGTGAGAAGGAAAAAGTCCGGGTAAGTGAATAGGTTTTATGTGAAATCTTCCACGAAGCACCTGCAAACTATTTCAGTTTTATAAGCTCATAAAAAGTACATGTGTCTTTTCAACAGAAAAGAAAAGAAAGGAAAGGAGAGGAAGGGAGGAAGTAGGGGCACGTGGGAACCACCCCTGTGCCTGCCACGCTTCTACCCACTCTGACATCTGCTCTTTTAGCAAACAAGGCGGAACCCACGGTCTGATCATCATGACACATCAGGCTGCCCTTCCTGTCTCAGGGAGAAGCAGCAGGATGGTAAAGAAGGACACAGAGAAAGGCCTCAAATGACTTCCCTTTGAGGGCTCAAATGTTCTCTGTCATAAGGAATAAAATGAGCACGGTGAACTTTTGCATAAACATTCTTCTTCATTCAAAGCACCAACATACTCTAAAGAGGAATGGCCTTGCCCTGGACCCCTCTTTTGAGTAGTTCCTACCTTTCTGACCTAATTACTTTACTGAGCCTCAGATTTACTCAAAATCAACTCAATTCTACCTATTTCCCAAAGCTATTATGACAATAAAATGAAATGAAAATATCAGAAATATAGTAAGCACTGAGAAACAATGGTTCATCCATTGAAAAACTACCTCTTCTCTTCAAATTAAACATATTCAACCGGTGTGGGGGCACATACCTGTAATCTCAGCATTTGGATAGCTGAGGCAGGAGGATTGCCACAAGTTTGAGGTTAGCTGGAGCAGCACAGAAAGCTTAAGGCCAACCTGAACTAATAGACCATCTCAAAAGCAAAACAAACAACAACAAACTCATACTGTTCATCTCTAGTCTCTCAACCTGAAGAACACAATTCACTATTGTCGGGCCTATCTGGCTTATGATATGGCACAGGAGAGCTGCCATGTGCCGTTGGATGGTCATGAACCTCCAGCTATTCCACCTACAGTGTTGATTATACTCAGCATCACTTGCTTTTCTTTAGAGAAAGTTAAATTAATAACCTAAGGCAAGCTAGTGCATTACTCTAATTTTAAAATGAGTAAAATGAGGCCATCTCGAGTCAGAGAGAACTGAGGGAAGCCATTCTTATCAGAATTGGATGTATAATTGCTGAGATCTGTGGAGGATCTTTAATAAGTGAGTGATTGGTACTACAAATCTTTGCTAAATGTGTTTTCACGTCAACTCCCTACAACACACAGAACAGAATGAATTCATGGTCATTCTCCTACACTCATGTGCAGACCTACATGCAGATAGCATTTTAATAAGATTCTTTTCTTGTTTAATGGAAGTTAAACAAATGTACCATTCTCACCAAAAAAAAAAATGTTCATCCATCCAACTTTTTGGACCAAGAGTTTAAAAACCAAAATTATATCAGCCCCAAAAGAGTCTTAGTTATAACAGACCCAGTGGAAGTAAAGGATGAATTGCTGGGAATTTTAAAATGTCACCCCCTCTCCTAACTTACTTCCCTGTCACACAAAGGAAGTACTCAATTACCACTGAGTAGGGTGGGTTTCTCATGGCTCTGAGCACAATTTGCTGCAAGTATCCACCCCAGTGGCTTCACTTCTTGGCTGGTTGCCTTCAAAACAGACAAAACTTTGAATGTTGCTCTCATCTTTCAAACCCAGAACTACATGCTGCTGGCAAGCAAACCACCAATAAAGATAAAAATGAAATGTTCTATTCTCAAAAACGCAGTCTCTCTCCCCCCTCAAGTCAATAATTGCTCTTAAGTGCAGATTTATACACAAAATTGCCAGTCCATGCACCTTACTTGGTTAGACATGTTGAGCATAGGTGCAGCTCATTCTACTGGGAGAGGATGATAAAGTAAGCACACAATTCGCTAGAGAAGGCCAGGTCACTATGGCAACGTGGTACAGTTAAAAGGATCTCTCCAACTTTTTAGTACCAGGCGTCAAAAGAAAGTTTGAGCTCTTTCATCTTTCTTCCTAAAAAGGGAAAGACACTTTGTTTCCATCCAAAAGGGACATTGACTTCTTTATGGTCCTCACGAAGGACCCTAGCTGAAGCAAGGCTGTGTGAAGCAGTAAATGGGAAAAATAGAATATCCTCGGTATATGGGAAAAATGAGGTCACCTCTTAATCTCAAGCTATCTTGACCCTGTCCTGCTTCAAGCAAACTGACCTTCTGGTCTCCAAATGCCCCATGAGCTTATGATATCTCACATTTGTCAACTACTACTGGATAAATTTCATGTGTCAGGAACTTTTTTAGAATATACAAAGCCAACAAATATTCTTTATGAAATTACCATAGCCTCGATATGAAAATAATTTAAAGAAAAAAGAAAAACCTACATTATCTCACTATGAAATATACTAACTGAAACACTTGCAAATCAGTTGTGTTTTTAAAAAATAATGCAAACTAGAAAAATAAGTAATTGCTTAATATCTATTAATGCTGGTCAAAAATGTGGCTGAATTTGACATTACTGGAAGCTCTGACCTAGAGTTGATAATTATATTTGAATTTTCAAAAACTAGTCATCTCAGTAGGTCTTGAAAAATGACTTTAAAGAGAATGCTACCATATCATATACACACATAAATCTTTGAAACCAAGGGAGGAGGCACTTTGCAACACAGTGTTAAGTAGAATTGAAGTCTTAAAGGTATTGCTGAAGCCCCATTTTGAAAACAAAAAAACATTATTTCAACACATACTGAAGAGGATTCTTCCCCCTCCTTATGTAGGATTCTTTCCCCCTCTTTATGTACCCCCTAAACTCAAGCCATATGGGGGCGAGAGAGCACCAGGAAGTGTGATTTTTATCAGGAGATACTAACTGTCCACACTGAGGCACTTTTCTAAGCTGCAGAAAATCTAAGTTTCTCTTTCCCCAGAAGTTTGGTCAAAGTTCTGCACTGGGAAAGAAAAAAAGGCAGATCTACCTCTTTCTTGCACTCCTCACAAAAGAGCTAATGGTTGAATACCTGTCAGATGAAAGACATTCAAAATCCCTATCACTCAACAGTGAGATAGTGCATGTCTACCCTCACCATCTCCAACTCACTTCCTGAAGGAAAGAGGCATGCATGTGTAACAGTAAGGCAGGAACTGACAAAGAAATAGAGAGCTGATCATTTTTAAAATCTTGACATTAGACATCTTGGGTTTTAAAAAAAAAAAAAAAACCTTTCACGTCTAGATGGATATCAGAGGTGAACATCTTCTACAAATCAACCATATTCTCCCTTGTCAAATCTGACTAAGTATAAGGCAGGGCTCAGGAAACTGAATTTTTAGAGCCTGCCACCACCACGGTAAAGGAAGTACTATGCTAAGGAAGAAGGAAGATAACAGTGGGAACAGATTTTTATCAGTTCCTTCATAGCAATGAAAGGGAAAACGTAGGCTGGGAGAATATGACAATGATGATCCAGAAGTAACGTCAACTCCTGGACAGGAGCCCAGAGTACTCTCCAAGTTCACTGGCCTAACAGTGGTAGATAAAAGCACATAATTGTAAGTCACACAAATGCTGCCATTCCATTAGCAGGTCACATTGTACACGCAGAGAATAGTTTTTGGAAATAAAACCATAGGCATCATTGCAAATCAAGATTAACTTATAGGAGAAATCAAATTTTAAACAAATTCTGATAAGGAATACTTGCATTCTTATTTACCTAACCCGCTCTGAGCCTACTGCAGGTTGAACATCCAGAGGGAGCTAAGCAGCAAGACTTTTACACTTGTATAATTACAAAGTAGATGCCCCCACCTGGGAGAAATTCATGACTTGCTTTTGTAATGCTATAAAAAGTTCAACTTTGAAAAAAAAATGAATGAAATTTCAATTAACAGGACAAAAGGAAAATTAAAAATGTTATTTACATCTGTTAGCTTTCTATATCTTCCCACATACAACGGATAATGTCAGCTTACCACGGATGACCATCTCAGCTCTCTGCCCAATGTAACCTCCAATAAACTATTGTCTTTTCCTTCTATATGTCCAAAAAAAAGATGACGACTCCTGGTTGACTACTAAAAATCAAGGGTGAAAATGGGGAACACGTAAAAATCCTGGGTTTTTATCTTATATCCTATCATACTCCTTTGGGAGGAAGAGGGGTCACAGTACAAAGACATAAACTCCTTTTTATCATCACCCATCTAAGTAAGGAAATGTAGTAGAGGGAAGTGCTAACATGCTATTTTTAAATTAAAATATCTAGTATTTCTGTTTGAAATTCTTTTGCTTGGAACATTATAGTGAATTCTAAGATCAGCAGCTGAGAAAAACTGTCCTACAGAATAGGATAGAAAGGTGTAGAGTTCCCTGTGTCGTCCAGGAGACAGAACTGGAAGGGGAAAGGAAAAAGAGCTGGGAGACAATAATCTGTAAGGTGATGCAGCTGATGAAAAACACTAGATTACAGAAGATTTAAAAACAAAGCAGTTCTAATACAGTTTGAAACATTTGCACTGCTGCATAACAAAACTACGCTCCCTGCCCCAGGCTGTCAGTGGAGTCAACTGGACACAGCTGCCCTGTGAGATTAGTTTTTTATGAAAGCAGAGCAAAAGCTTGATGTTTGTTTTTGAGATTCCACATAGTAGCAGAAAGAGACCAAACAAGAGTGGGAAACCACTGAATTAAATGAACTCTGAGGGCACAGAAACAGGACACAGGAGGACATGAGAAAATAACCGTTCCCCTCAAGAAGTCTTTGTAAAACCACTTTGTATAGAGTGGGCAACGCAAAACTATCTTACCTAAATTTTAGGAGAAGAAAAGCCCATTCTGACAACTCAGTTTTCAAGAAAAACAAATTATAATAAATAGAAAATTGATTTTTTTGCTGTTACAGTCTAGATCTAAAATGTCCTCCAAGTGTCATTTGTTCAGAAAATAAGAACATGACTGGGCCATGGCAGCATAATACTGACCAGTAAATTAATCCACCAGTGAGAGTGCCCAGCTGACTATGCTGTTAGGAGGTTCAGACCAGGGCACAGGAGGTGGGGTCCTGGGGCCCATCTTCGGAGGGTCTCTGTGTTTCTCTCTCACCTTTGGCTGTCTAGCTCCTCCTGCCTCTGTTTCTTAGCTGCCAAAGGCTGAGCAGCTTTCCTCTACCACACACTTCTCCCATGCTAGGTCGGTCCTGGAGCCATGTCTGCCATGGACTGAACCCTCTGAAATCCTGATCTAATCTTCCTTCAAGTTGCAAGTGTCATGTCTTTTGTCCAGCGATGGGAAAGTGACACTATATTCATCTGTAAGTCCCAAGGAAATACCTGTTTAGCATCCCTCCAGAGACATTTTTCTTCTCTCTGTACATGTATATATGTATGTATACAGAGATAATTGAGGAAAAATATCACTCAAAGCCTGGGCTGTAATATAGGCATACAAATACATGTCAATTTTTTTATATACATATATGCAATTTTGTGATCATAGATTTACATCAGCTCCAGGCTCTGCATTAGCTTTTCCCAGTTTTTCTCCAAATATCATATAATTTCACAAAAGTAGTTAACATATTCACAGTGCCATGGACAGAAACTAACACTGTCATGTCATAATCTGTAAGAAATGTATAATAATTATGGGCTCCATGGAGTTGAATTTAGACAAAAATCATTCAGGCTTCAAACGCATGATAGAATCTGAGTTTACTTCATTCATCAGAGATTCCGTGAAAGGAATAGTAAGTGATTTGCTCTCCCACCAACCACTCTCAACACTGACAACAAAGGCTGCAGTGTAGACCAGTAAGAGAACAGGAGAGCCAATACTGCCTACCCCTTTGGCCCTGCCATTTTGAACAGCACTGTGTTATTTCCTTTACAGTCTGGTACATTGTATGGTGGCAAATTCATGCTGACAGACAGGACTTCAGTGTCACTTTCTGTTCCTACCTTATTCAGGAATTATGTTCTCAAATCGAGTTGTACCCCCCCAAAAGTTATGCTGTGTCAGAAGTAATGATAACATGATATTAGATTAGATTATCAAAGCCCTAGATCAAGACATTCTTTCCAAGCAAGCCAGTAGGAATTCTGAAGTGGTAAAAATGTGGGGTTTTTTCAATGTGTGTTTTTATAACTACATTACTGGGCATAGAAATACATATTCCAGCCTTTGGCCTCTTCAAGTGGAAATTTCAAACTCTCTACCCTCTTGATGAGCTTTAAATAATACATTTATTATGAAGTATTTTGCAAAACAAAGTATTCTATAAAAACGTTCATATCTTGCCTTTTCTTTTTGAACAAGGAAAGTGGTTTTGGCAGAAAAATTTCTTTAAAACCAAAGTTTTACTAAAAGTGTATTAAGTATCTCTTATAGGATGTTTTTTAAGAAATTAAAATCATCAAAACACACTTTGTTTCAGAATTTTTAAAGGGGCAAAGTAGAAATACAATTGCATTAACTTAAATCAAGAAGTCAAAAACATTACACAAGTAAAAATTCATAAGAAAAATTGAGTTCACATCAGATAGTAAGACTAAGGTTTATGAAGTACCAGACTCAGAAAGTGGGCTGTAAAGATCAACATGACCCAATCGAGCACTTTCTGAGGGACCTGTTTCCCCCAGTGAGACACAACACATGGCTCATTCACAGGGCTCAATGTGGAAAGTTTAGTGTTACTCTGAATTCAGCTCCTCCCCCACCCCTCTGCTTTTCATTCATATCCAAAATAGGTTCAAAGACCAGCATGCAGAAATCAGATGCAAAACTTGACATCCCATGTTGATATGGAGAGCCTGGAACTAAACACAGCCATAGTAGTTCTCTTTACCTTTATGAAATAGTTTAATATCAATTACACCTCAAATAGTGAGTTTAGACATAATAGAAGTTCATTCACCACATTCTCACTATGAGTGTTGTATTAGGATTTTCAGTTTTGGCTCTGTAGATATTTTTTATAAAGACAGATCCATTTACAATATGTTGTTTTCTAGGAAAGCAGTGACTACCAGGGATGGTCCACGGGGTGTGGTAAGGAATTGGGGAGACACAGGGTAAATGGCACACAGAATGAAGGTGTCCAAGAGCTCAAATGCAACATAAGAACTATAGTAGAATATCATACTGCACCTTGGAAATTTTCTAAGAAAGTAAATTTTAGGGTATTTTACCACAAAAGGAGGAGGTGACTACAAGATAATATACTTGTTTGACTAACCATCCTACCACATATGAGTATATCAAAACCTCATGCTGTGTGCCTTCATATATAAAAGTAAAATAGAATAAACCAGATACTAAACTTTTTGTTTTTAACACTCAGATACGTTTTCTTCTCACTCCAAGTTTAGTTCTGTTAATTACACACACTTAGTCATTATGACTACAAAATCATAATTATACCTAAGTGATCTGACAGTGACAGATACCCATTATGAGAGTGTGAATTCTGAGGTTGTTTTCTAAACTATTATCCATCATTAGATGCAAGAAATTGCAGTCAACTTTCACTGTGTTATCTAGTGTGTCACTCAAAGATTTAACAAATGCTTAGTAATGTGCTTAGATCAGAATCCAAACACCAATTTCTTTGGGAATTGTCATTATTTCAAAACAAACACAAGGTTTTGTGTATAAAATACATTGATAAGTATGCAAAGTTTTGCTATTATAATTCATATCTTATTCATCACATATTTAAGACACAATTTGCATTCATGAAAACTTAAGGGTTTGCAAAGAACTGCCTTTGTATTTTCTAAAAAGAAGAAACAGGTAAGTTAACTTGTAATATTAGTTATTTCTTTCATATTTTGGTAATTTCCAGAGTCCCCAAAATAGTTAAAATATAATAAGGGTGTACTCATTTATCCAAGTTCGATGAATAGATTAAAAACCTTATATTACATATAATTGTAGCCTTCTTTAAGAAAAAACATTAATAAATGTTTTCTAAATAATCTGGCATCTGGGATTTGAAAGAAATTATTTTTTTTCTTACATTACATTATAAAGGTAAGTAGCACGCTAAAAAAGTAATGTGTAATTTAATTATTCTTTTTTTGAAAAATTAATCAGGTCAATTTTTAAGTATAATAGTATCTTGTTCTTACGAAAGCTCCTAGATCTCTGATATCTCAAAGACCTGGAAGACAAGTTGGCCAGTTGAATGGTCACAATAACTCACATTGCTTGCCCTCTCCCAACTCTTTTCCCTGAGTGCAGCTCAACAAGTTTGCAGAAGCAGAGGCAGAAAACTTCTGAAGAACAGTTAATATTTTACATTACTGGCGGGATAAAGTATAAGTGTCTTACTCACTGAACATGCTGCTGGGCTGGCTTCTGGTGCTGTAAATCATGTACGAGCTGCACACACTGAATATGCAGCTTCCACTTCTTTATTGTCTGTGTGAGTTACAGTACTAGGCCATAATTTTTTGCATTATCTCTGGTGAATCTCTAAATATTAATTGTATTTGCAATTTTTTTCTGACATTTTCTCTGCTTAGGTGGTTAAGCTTACTGAGGAAAAAAAATCAGAGTATTACCTGACAACTGTCCTCTAGTAATCATTGTTCCTTTTGGTAACAGAATCCTAGGGGTACAACCGGACAAGTGGCTGCCCAGTTACAGATTTCATTTCTGCCCTTCCCCTCACTTCGCCTTCACTTCTGTGTGCCATCTTCCACCGCCTCTTTTTCGTAAGGCCTCTTAGGATTGGATTTAGAGCAACTGAAATATTCCAGGATAACAGCCTGATGTCAAAAGCCTGAACCACACCTGCAAAGATTTTTCTCCCTTGTAAGAGCAATACTCTGCTTCCAAAGACTAGGACAACTCTGGAGGACAACTACTCACCTTTCACATTCTTTTTCATCATTATAGTAGTTCCTGGAACAGTAAAGTGCTGGCTTCAAAAGTTCAACAGTGCCCACTAGACCACATTCTCTAACACTTTCTTCAAAGATGGCCAAGGAGAATAAAAGAATAACAGTCTAGAAGGCAGAGATGGTGACTGAGGGAACAGCTCAAAAAAGGCAGCAAGAAGAGGGCACCAAGGAACGTATCATTCTCCCAAGCCAAGAAAGTTTCACAATTTCTACCAGGAAAGATTTGATAACTGCTCTGGGCCACTGACTGCTAGATGCTCCCATATTTCTGACTTGAATATGGAAGTTTTATTTTTTTTCTATGGCTGCTATTATAATCAAGTACTAGGGACAGACGGAAGGTGCTCACCTTTTAGTTTATGGGTCAGTGAACCATGCAGGACTGCCCCTTGACATGCTGGAGAGGACAAATATCACCTGAGATCCTAGACACTGAGCTCAGATCACCAACTAGATTGCATTTCTAGTTTTCCTCTTGTAGAAGGAGGTGTTTTATGAGGGAAGGTCAACAGGGATGCTTGGTGACTGAGAGGTAGAACACGATGAACTCTCCTGCCACCCCTTGTTCTTCAGAATAATAGAATTTCAGTGGTCACGGCCACCCATCTGAAGATTCCATTTTTCAATTCCTCTTGCAGGGACATGTGGCATTGTGACTGAATTTAAATGAACAGATGTAACTTTGTCTCATTTCCTTGGGTCTCTGCCTGCACTCATTTCTTGATCCTTTCCCCTGGTGAGAAAGACAACAGGGGCCGCCACTAAAGCCTTCTGTTGGAATGTGACAGCCATGTCTACAGCTCTGGATCAATGACCCCAAAACATTGATGCAAGACTAAATAAACAACTCATTTCAAGTCTGTTTTTTATAAGAGCTTTACCCATCATTAACTAATACAAGTTGGAGCTAGCTTCTGAGACCATGACTGTAAAACAATATGAGACAGTCCAAGAAAAGTAATAGGAGAAACATATGCACTGGAAGGATATGAACATACTTTAGGAAGTACAAGTTGTAATCTTCCTCACAAAAGCATATCTGTTCCCTAATTTTCATTCAAAGAAAATAGAAAATCTGTCTCAAGAAATTGAATCTTACATTTGAAAGGAAATACATGAGCATCATATTGAGCGTTCATCTCACCAAAATACAGCCACTCTAAAAAAGATACACATTTTTAATGAGAAGAGAACAGTTGAAATATAAGAATTTCACTGTGGGGCCAGGGAGTTAGCTCAGTGGTTCCGGCGCCTGTCTTGCAAGCACAAGGACCTGGGTTCGATCCCTGGTAACCACATACCATACTGGGCGTGGAGACTCACGCCCAGCAGCAACCAGTACCACATACCACAGTGCCGGGCGTGGTGGCTCACGCCTGTAATCCCAGCACTCAGGAGGCAGAGGCAGGAAGATTGCTGTGATGTGAGTTTGAGGCTGAGCTTGGGGCCAGCCTGAACCACAAAGTGAGACCCTGTCTCAAAAAACCTAAAAAAAAGAATTTCACTGTGAAATAATATTTCTTCCTAATGCAGCTACACTTCACTTTCCACAAATTGTGGCAAGGTACTTGGAATTCTTATTCTGGAAGAGCCAAACCATTATAAAATATTTTTATTCTCAACATAACTCATAAGCAATGACAATTGTGGCAAATAGTGGTACATTTGCAGAACAAAAAAAATACTTTATTTTTTCTTATAATGATACATAAATCTCCAATCTTAAAATCAAAGTGAATATACCATGCTTTCTTTTTATCTCTCTACATAAAAGAAACCCAGTAACAATAAAGTGAATTTGAGGCTTTATAAATAAGTGTGTGTGTGGGTGTGTGTGTGTGTGTGTGTGTGTGTGTGTGTGTGTTACAAGACAAAAGAGGTTGATGAAGTTTCAGGGTTTAGACCAAAATAACCCAAAAATATATGAGAACATTCCTGTGGGAAGATGACAAGGTTATTCTTTATGGAAATGTCAACAATAGATTAAA